>JAODJX010000041.1:17834787-17849174 GCA_026776945.1 Isichthys henryi
CTGACTACGCGCTGAGTAAAGAAGTGCTTCCTTAAATCCAGTTTGAAATGTTCTCCCGCTAATTTCCACCTATGGCCTCGAGTTCGTGTATTTGAACTAATTTGAACATGCCTCAATGGAGATGATTATGCTGGTGTACATATATGCAGGGATTGACATAACTGGTATGCAAGTACACATCTGTGATAATCAAGGTTGAAATATCCGGAAAGTTCTTGTCATAACAGTGCAGATGTGCATATAATATATATGCGTTTGGGCCGTTAAGGCAAGAAATCACTGTACATTTGAACCTTTACACTGCAAATGCTTGCTTGCATACCAGGTATGTCAGTCCTGTCCTATATGGTATGAACTGAGAAACCCAGGTTCACCTGAACTGTGGGAGGAAACACACATAAAGGGTTTTGGGTTTCAGATTCTATTGTCTGATGTATTCTGGGAATACAGTGAAATGTTTGTGCCCCAGCAGGGTGGGAATAATGAAAAGTAATATGATAAGAGGACGAGGTAGCTATACAGATGGGACAAGCAGAACATGCAGAAACTCCATCCATCCATCCATCCACCCATCCATCCATCCATCTACCTACCTTCCAACCACTTGTCCTGGTCAGCACTGCAGGGTTGAATGATACCTTTCCTCTTCTGAACAATAACACAACAAAAAATACTGAATAAGAACATGTGAATATTTTCAGCTTGGTGTAGAGCATGTGCCCTGCGATGGACTGGCCCCCCATCCTGGGTTGTTCCCTGCCTCGTGCCCATTGCTTCCGGGATAGGCTCCGGACCCCCCGCGACCCAGTATAAGGATAAGCGGTTTGGAGAATGGATGGATGGAAATGGAAAGCATATGGAAAACAATTTGTAATTAAATCCAGTATTAACCTTTGGGCAGACATACTGTGTATCACACCACTATACTGCATTGTCACTAGATCAGTTTCTCTCAGACTGGTTCTTGGGGACCCCAGATAGTTCATGTTCTTGATTCCCTGGTAGGGAACTGGGAGGAAGTGACCGTCTGTGTGCCCCCCGAGGGCCGGGTTGAGAAACACTGACTTAGATACAGCTATAAGAACACACACAAGCAGGCATCGTGTTGGCATTTAGTTTCGGGCTCAGTTGACCGTAAAATGACATGTATGGAGTAACGTCCCCAGTGTCTTGGGAGCAGCAGTGTCAGGATTCACTGGGAAACGATTCAGCGCTGTGCCTCACCACCTTTTTTTCCCTTCATTTGCAGCAGAATCGATCGAAACATTTTTATTTATCTCTGTTTTGCCGGAATGTTTGATCTTATGTAGCTTTTATCTCCGAGTGAGATAGAGAAATGGAGCTGAGAGGCAGTTCATTACTTCCTTTTTATAAAACACCAGCCGTTTTCCACAGCAAGGTCAGTTTCCCCCCAACGCATCAGCGAACAGCAGAGATGAGACAATGACCTTAAAAACCTTGATTTCTCATGGGGGGAGGAGGGGCATGCAGTTGACAAATACCGTTTTGCCTCATTTGGACCAATTCGTTTGCGGGTGATCCATGACTGACCCCCAGCCCCCCCCCCCCCCCAGCATCTTCTCTGATATCTCCGTGCTGAAGCTCAGGGTGGACAAGTGCTCTCGGCAAGACAACCTCTTCATGAAGAAGGTGAGCCCGCTAATGCTAATGCTAGCTGCAGTGCAGATGTGCTCTGGCGTTCCCTTGTGACGCGCTCTCTCCCGCCCATGTCCCAGCACTCCCAGCAGCTGTACCGGCACATCTTCCTGGCCTGTAAGGAGGAGAGCAGCACCCAGCCACACTTCGAGGCCCTGTACGCCCTGCTGGCCCTCATCAGCGTTGAGCTGGCCAACGAGGAGGTGGTGGTGGACCTCATCCGGCTGGCTCTTGCTCTGCAGGTGCCCTCCCCTCCACCTCCTGTCTTGGTGTAGATGCCCCCAGACACGGAGAACTGTATTTCATCTGTCTCTGCTTCTCACCCCCCCGCCCATAGGACCTGGCGCTAACCAATGAGGAGACACTTCCTGCGTACAACCGCTGTGCCGTCCTCGCCCTCTCCGCTGCCTACCTGAATCTCATCAGCCAGCTGACCACTGTGCCCGCCTTCTGCCAGCATGTGCAAGAGGTCCGTGTGGGTGGGTGGGAGCTCTGTGTGAGGGAGTGTTTGAGAGGGCCGTACCTGTCTACCCAGGCTCACCTGCGTGAGGTAACGGCTCCCTTTGCATCCCCAGGTGATTGAGATGCGTCAGAAGGAGGTTCCCTTCTTCCTACCAGAGGACGTCTTCGTGGAGAATCCCAGGTCAGTCCATGAAGGCCTCCACCATCACTTCCAGCACTGTGCACCCCCTAGTGACTGCTATAAAAACCACCCCCGGTTGGGCTCCAGTGGGGCAGCAGCAAACATGTGAGAAGAGATGGGAGCTGCATCATCTGTACATTTTCAGCAAAGCAGTTTGAGTCTGATCTTCTAGTGGCATCCTACTAAAATCTAATGACATTTCACAGTCAAACTGATCTGAAATATATATAATAAATTACTCCACATATGGATTTCACTTAAAAGTCTACAACCAACACAGACCTCCAGAGCAAAATGGCATATCAGATTCTAGATGTCTGTGGTCTGAGTTATCGTATGTGGTTGCTTGCTTGAATTATCCTGACACTTCAAGCCTCAGTTCTAAACTCTTTCCATCAGAATTTTAGTGGTTATGCATGATGAAGTGCGCTGTCTGTTCGGCTCCCGCTGTAAAGGATCTTGTGTGTTCGATGGGTCTTTTACGTGAATAGGGTTAGGGTTAGGGTCAGGGTCACTAAGACCTGGGCTGAGTATGTTGTATGAGGTCCCAGTATGGAAGTGAGTGCTTGAGCACTAATATCAGCACGCACCCTGAAAATGCGTGCTCTAAAATGATAGATGTAACTTCTCTGCTTCCCTGTTCATTTCACAGGGTTTTAATTGATTTTTAAAATAAATCCATTATAGGATCCTAAAGGACATTAGTGAAGCTAGTATGATTCTTTAGGTCGATCAGTGTCTCCAAATGATGTAATTCACCTTCTAGGCACAAGCCTTTTTAGCCAGGAAGCAGAGGAGGTATTTTCTGAAAGCTCTTTGGTCTCATTATCATTAACGAATAACGGCAAACATTAGCTGAGTTCACGTCCTGTACTTCGCATTATGGGTGGTTTTAGCAGGATGGATTTCAGCCCCTCCTTCTGTTTGATCATTATGCGTATGGCATCACCCCTCTCTCTATCTCCCTCAGGATCCCAAAAATGCTGGAGAAGCCGGAAGGTGAAGTGCTGTTTCTCCAGAGCAAGATCACAGAGGTGCTTGGGGGCAGTGGCTACAACA
Source organism: Isichthys henryi (assembly GCA_026776945.1). Lineage (NCBI taxonomy): Eukaryota > Metazoa > Chordata > Actinopteri > Osteoglossiformes > Mormyridae > Isichthys > Isichthys henryi. The sequence goes on from JAODJX010000041.1 coordinate 17,838,146, forward strand.
CAGACCGGCTGGCCACTCCCTACATCCCACAACTGACCGGTATGTCCCCGCCCACTGGCCGTGCTCCGCTAGGAGCAGCTCAAGTGTTTGCTCCGTTCTTTAAAGCTTCTTGTCGCTTATTTTGTTCCCCTCAGATGAAGACCGCCTGTCGAAGAGGAAGAGCGTGGGGGAGACCATCTCCCTGCAGGTGGAAGTGGAATCCAGAAACAGTCCTGAGAAAGAAGAGGTATTAAAAGACAGTGAAACACTGGCCTGACGGTGCTGCTCTGGCCCCTCGCACACATCCAATCCAAGACTTCATTCCTTGATTTTGAGTTAGTCATTTAAATGACCCCGCCTCCAAACTGCCAGTGTCTGCCCCTGGCCAATAGAAACAGCCAGATCTGAGCCATATACTAATGCTATATGTTTGCCTTGTGTCTGCAGAGGACTCCAGCAGAAGAGATCACATTCGAGACGCTGAAAAATGCCATCGGTAACACGTGTTTTAGCTAATTTTGTTTTAGGTCCAGATTTGCTTGACTAAATAGACTGATATTTCGGAAGATCTCAAGATATTTTATTGACATTTTATTTGTGCATGTCTAATACATGTAATAGGAATTCAAAGTCGTTCCAAAATGTTGTGAAAGTGCAGCTTTTTGAAACATATCCCTGCATTTACTGGGTAACGTAAAAGCAAAAGACCTGGGCCATTTGAAAGGCATCTGGTTCCTGTCATCCTCTGCATCTGTTCTTCAGTGGACAGTGTCGGCGTGGAGGAGCAGGAGAGGGAGCGCAGACGCCAGGTGGTGGAGAAGTTCCAGAAGGCCCCCTTTGAGGAAATAGCTGCCCACTGCGGTGCCAGGGTAAGTTTTTCGGGCCAGCCGGTGAAATACAGCAGTGCTGAGTTCAGCAGTCCACACAGAAGACTCTGCATAACCGTCTCAGACAGATGCTTGTGTCTTTTCCAGGCCACACTGCTGCAAAGCAAACTCAATCAGATATTTGAGATAACCATCAGGTAACCCACTGCCGCTTAGGGAATGGGGTTGGAGCTTCGAGCTCGGTGCTGATGCAGCTTGATGGAGTTCTCTCCTGTGCAGTTTTGAGGCTAATGGAATCCGTCTTGTACCTCCTCAGACCGCCCCCCAGCCCTTCTGGGACCATCGGCCCAGGATACGGGCAGACCCAGAGCCGCTCAGTGCCCGTCTACGAAATGAAGTTCCCTGACCTCTGCGTGTACTAGCGGAGGGGTCAGAAGGTGGAGCGGGGAGAGTAGAAGCCTTTTTGCCATGGGGGAGAGGAGGAGATGAGGAGAAGGATTCTTCTCAACCTTCTTGTTTCCCTCAGATGGGACTCGGTCCATCTCAGCACTGTGAAACGCCATCGGCGGCACTGTCAACCCCGGAACATTCCGGCTGCGTGAAAAAACAAGCGCTAAAGATGTTAGCCTCTCAGTCTTTGAATGAACCAAGGAGAAAGACATGATATTCTCCAAAGGGGTTCCCTCTCTGGGCTGTGGGCCAGGCCTTCCCTGCGACTGTCTCCTCCACCATCCTCTTCTTCACTGCAGTGACTCTGTCTTCAAATGCAGAGGACGTTGATAATGCCTCCCATTAGCTATGTGTGACAGATGAGAATCCAAGCGGCTCGCAGATCCCTTGTGATCCCTGCAGATCTCTTATGATCCCTGTAGATCCCTGGTGATCCCTGCTTCCTTACCTGTCTCACATTGAAAATAGCTTGGTTTCACCCAGTGCGATAACATTACACTCGTGATAAGGGTGAAAAAACTAAAAAATTATGGCCAAAATATCTTTTTTGATTATTTTGCATTTTTTTAATTAGTAAGTTTTTATAATTATTTTAAATTAATGGATGTGGAGCCACTGAGGCCAAGCTTTCAGAAATTATGTAAAGCTGATTTAAAATAGACTGCCCCTCCCCTCAAAGGGGGCTGACTAAAACACGCAGCAGGTTATTATTATTTTCATGTACCCCAGTCGCCTCACCTCTGGAGAGCTGGGTTCCAGTCCCCGCCCCCAGCCCAACATGTGGAGTTCACACCTTCTCCCAGGTTCCCCTCCATTCTCCAGTTTCCCCACAGTCTTAAAAACATGCTGAGATGTATTGGAGTTGCCAAATTGTCTGTAGGTGTTAATGTGTGTGTTTGTACCCTGAGATGGGTTGGTGCCCCATCTTGGATTATTCCTTGCCTTGTGTCTGTTGTTCCTTGAATTGGACCCCAGTGACCCTGCGTAGGAACAGTGGGTATGGAAAATGAATGAATTAATTAAATTTAATGTGCCCTGCAAGTCGTGGCGTAGATACAAATGTATGGGGCAGGTTGAAGTTATATGTATAACAAGGCTAATGCCAGAGAATTCACTCCCCCGGAGTCAGCTAGGTAATGCAGAGTTGGTAGCCAAATAGCTGTTATACTCCAGGGGAGAATGATGTGCTGAAGCGCCATCTGCTGTTTAGCCTGTGCTACTTCCACTAGATTTTTTTGCTCGCTGTTTCGCACCGCCGTACACGAAGACTAATGTCACTAACAAAGTAGCGTTTAACGTGGTCTTGGTAGTGAGATTACGAGAGAACCACGAAAGACATTTTAATACGTGAGCTGGATACAATTTTCAGAGCAGACCGAGATTTTGTAGCATTTTTCAATGAAGATAAATGAGCTGACCCACAACCCTGTATTGGACAAGTATTTGGAAGATGTTTGGATGGATGGGTATCTCATAGGGTAACAAATAAGAATAGGTCTATATATGTATGTATAAGTATGTATATGTGTGTATATATTTTTTGTCTTAATCAAATATTTGGATAATACTGGAAAATATAAATGTAGGTGTACAGTAGATTAGACCGTAGAATCTAACCAGCATGAATGGAAAAGAGATGTGTGTGTGATGAGAATCTGAAGCAGGTAGTCTAAGCTTCAGCTGAAGGTGTAGTCAAGACAGGACAGGCTTTGGCCTGTGGCGAAGGGACACCCCCTGAAGCGGAGGGGTTACGACGCCACTGGATCCAGCTAGTGACGTCACTCAGGATTCACGACCATTCTGTCAGTTGGGGAAACCGCACCCATCCCGCAGGACCCCGACATCCCCAAGCGATTCGAGGCGTTAAATGTGGTTTGCGATGTTTTCTCACAACAGAAGGAGCAAAATATGGCAATAATCTTGGGGTACAAAGTTGTTGCCCCTGTGTGTTAGTGGCTCTCATTGACAACTCAACATGTACATGGCCGTAAGCTTCTTTGGCGAAGGGCACTGACCCAGCCCCTCTTACCGCGGGTGTCTTCTGGGACTGAAACTTAAAGCCAGTCGTTGGAAGTGCGCCCTCCTAGTGTCTGTTTTGCGTAAATATGTGTTATTTGTGTCCATTAGTGTAGTTCAACTGTTTGTCGAAGGTTCCTGTGCATTCGATGGGATATTGTATGTCTTATAGTAACTGATCGTGGAGTCTGTCCCTTTCCCCACTCCGCCGCCCCCCAGAGTCTTGTGGATTTTTCTGTGATCTTTGCCCTTTCCTCTTCGTTTCAGGATATTAAAGTCCGTTTCGGTTGTCTTTCTGAATGTTATGCTGACTGCGTCAGATCAGGTATCACCATTTTGCAAGTTCGACGACATTCTCTAAGCTCTTAGGATCCATGACAATGCCTTATGTAATTAACCGTACGTGTCAATCGTGAAAATAAGAAATGGTACCTCCTAAATGCAGCTTTGATTGTAGAAAGTGCCAAAAAGGGAAAACATGTACAGGGAGATGAGACCATGAGAACTAGCTGATAAAAGCCCCCCTTTCATCTACGACGTGCTCCTTGTGGTCTTTTGGGCGAAGTAGCAGTGTGGATCGTAGCATGTGAGACTGGTGACCTGAAGTGGTCGTGTGTCTTACTTCCAAGAAGGATGCTGCACGGGAGCGAAGCTGATCGCCGTCGACGTTTGTCAGGCTTTCGTATTGTATTATTATGATTTTCCCACCATCTAGTTTCTTTGGCGCCCGTCACGGCTTGCCGGTCTTGTAGACGTAGAGTTAACGTGTAAAAATCCTGTTTGTGGTCTACTTTCCTACTACTGCCTTTTAATTTAACAAGCTGTCTGCCGCGTCCTGTGTTCTTATTTTTCCCGTTACATTAAACCTCCTATGTAAACATGCGTTTAATGTCCCTGTGTATTGAATGTTTACCCTGGATATTTAATCCGATAACTCAACATACCCTATTGTTTGCATTTATGCCTTTTCACACCATGCAGCTGAAGTAAAACTACTACTGCAGCAAAAATAACATTATGGCCTGGATTCATCGTAACTTGCCTTGTATTTTTATTGCTGGCTTGGTTTTCTGCGTCTTTGTGAAACCTGCTAATAATTAAGGTATTTCAGTGACGTGAATCACTTGATGGTGATGAATTCGCTCAGTCTGACAAAAGCTGCAGTAGTTTGATTAATATAAGGTAAGTAAAACGAAATTTATTACAAACAAGGAAATCATAGAGCATGTGTAAAGTTTCTTTAGAGATAGGTCATCACAGTGAATGTTGCAGTGCAGAAAGTCATTTAAGCTCAGTGTCGTATAGAGGACTCTGCCTCTGTACATTACTACCAAAATAATGTGTATAATTTCAAGAAAATAAAAACAGCGATCTTTTTGAAATTGTGCACGCTGTATGAGGTATTTGTCTGACATATATAGTACCACTTGGTTAGTATCATAAAGGGACCCACACACCACACCAACAGACACACATCTCCTTATGTTAGTGGGCACTGGATTTTAGTATAGTGTAAGAAGATGCTGATGCATTATAAGCAGTGTAAAGTGTGATATCATTGCTTCTGTATTGTGCATTTGCTTTGGTTAAGGTTACATTTTGATTGCTACTTTTCTGTATATAGGAAGAAACAATATAAAGTGTCTTGCAGGGTTCCTGTTATATTCCCCTGGCTGTAGTGTTTGTGAGCTGTGCAGTGCTGTGGTTTTGCCCCTTTGTGGTGTTTAACATTAGCCTGGGTTTATGAAGGATTTCCTGAATTTTGTACGATTTCCAGATTTCAGCCAGTTCCAGCTCTAACCCACCTATTTAAACACAGCTGGGGGCATTCTTCCCATTCCTGATAATGACACCTGTTGAGCTCTGTACCTGTGTTCAAAGGTTATAGGTTCAAATCCCATGACTGACACAGTGATAATATCACCCTTAAGGGCCTGCAGTCGGAAGCAACCCTTTCCCCACCTGGCCAAAAGCATCTTAACATAAACTCCGGTGACAGTGTGCAAATCTTTTCATATTGACGCAGTTATTGAAGCACTGCCCTATATGCAGCTATAGGAAACCTGGACAGACATAGACCATAGAATGTCCCAGATCTTCTCTCAACCTAATAATGCCGTCTGCTCCTGGAGCATATTCCATATTCAAGAGCTGCAGCTCATTATGCCGGATGGAATAGGAGCAGATGTCACCTGCATTGAGTCCTTTCTGTTACAGTGATGTACGACTCCTGTCTCCTGTATCAGGGGAGTGAGTTTGTCTTCTGTGAACCTGTATAACTTCTGTCTTTTGTGAGCCTCTTCTGCAGAGTTTTTCAATCACAATGAGATATATATCATGTGCCTGTGCTGAGCAGGTTTCCAGGGGCACAATAGGGGCATTGATTCCCTGGCAGATTCTGGGGGCCCAGACCTTTACAGGGGCCCCTGAATATGTAAAATTATACAATTTGAAGGAGGCGGGGGGAGCTCAAGGTGACATTTTGTCTGGGGGGCTATGCTCCTGAAAATCCCCCTCATTTTTTCCCCCTCATACTGTCATACTGTATGTATGATTGTCATACTGTCCGGCAGCCTTTAAACTGGCTTCCTGTATCCCTCCCACTTTCCCTGAGTTTGCCCCCTGCTGACCACAAACAGTAACTTCATTAGGAGTGGGGCGCCCCAGAGTGACTTTTTGAGTAGCGCTCTTGCGTGTGTCAACGTGCGCTCCGTGACAGGCTGGTGTCCGAGCCCATGCTCTGTTCCTTGCGCTAGCAGGAAATAAAAACACATCACGCTATCAAGTAGCTTGCAATATTTGTTTCTATTTATTTCATTTGATCATTTACAATATAGTACATTTCATTCATAAAGGATGTTGTCCTTTGAAATGCTTGTTAGCATTCGTTTTAGAAGTAACATCTGCAGCAAAGCCACAGGCTAAAGTAATTGCATTAGTGTTTGACTGTAATCTCTCCTATCCGCCACATTCCGAAACTGTCAGGCTGATAAGTTGTTGAGATCAGACGGGTTTGGGGGCAGGGTGGCTTTGGCCTGACACGATTGGTTCCCCAATCCCGGCTATGTATTGCGTGATTGGTTCCCCAATCCCGGCTAATTGTGTTCTATCATCTGTCTACCAATGGCTGTCTTTAGTGATGATGTTTTTAAACAATGTCATGAGGGATTTTTGGTTGTGTCCCCCCAAGGACTTCATGAAGCCGCCGTAGTGTTTGCTGGCAGGAGGGCCAGACCAGCGGAAGTGGTTCATCTCGTAGGAGCCGTCGTTCTTCTGATTAGCCAGCTCCTGGTCCCCCTCCAGGGTGTAGTCGGACTCCTCGGGCACCTGGCGCTTCATGTCAGTGGGGTAGGCCTCAGACAGGTCCTCTTCCATGCCATTGGAGTAGACCTTGACTGGCCGGCGTTTGCGCCCTCCAGGTTTGCCCCAGCGGAAGTGTTCCATGGGGTAAGAACGCTTGTCTTCATGGGCTAAGGGCTCGGCATTCCCCTTGGGCCCTGCTTCATCCAAAGACATGGAATCCAAGGTTCTGACAGGGCCATTGGTGTCGCCCCCTGGTGGACTGGTGTGAAAGGGCTTCTTCACAAAAGTGCCGTCCACTTTGGCTGCAAGGCCAGACTTGCACATCTGTGCACATTCCTGTTCAACGGAAATGCTAATATTAGCCATGTGCTGTGCTATGATTTGGTGAGAAAACGAGCATCCAGGTTTGCTGTTTTTCAGCCCTCTCTGCATTAATGAATTTAAAAAGGTAATTAAGGCATATGCCCAAACCCCAGAGAATTAGCACTTTTATTGGAGGTGATTAATCTGAATTTATGCAACAATTATGCAGGAGTACAGTGTGGGAAACTGCTCGCTGTGTAGCGGCCCTGTGAGAACACAATACATACAGCAAAAAGGGTTGATTGTGGTATAATATTTACAGACATATTTTCAGGCCAAATGTAAATTCCCATTATCCATGAAATACTAAAACAGAATACACACTTAATGAAGTAATTCAATACACTGCTGTATAATACACACAGGTTATTTATTTTTAAGAATACAAGATACTGTACTTAACATCGTACAAAAGGCTTGCATTTAGTTTTGTGATAAATGTGTAAAAGACTGATGGTAATGGGGAGTCTAGGCTTACCAGGACCCTGTCCCCCCGGCAGGACGACTGATCCCCGCACTGACCGCACTCCGCCGGGTTGCACCCGCAGATCACGCCCAGAAGCAATGCCCAGGCTCCACGGCGCATCTCTACCCTGTGTAACCGCTGAACGGCCACCGCGGTACACACACACACACACACACACACACACACAGAGATTAGGTATCTTTATCTTTGTGGGGACCGAAGAATGTCCCTGTAAGGTGTATATGATAGGTTTTTGTCACAGTATGGGAACATCTGAACATCACCAGCAAAGTGATATATACATGGCCACACACACACACACCCTAAGTGGTGTTTTTGTTTCTGAACGCAGAACTGACATTTGGGTAGTATATGAATTCCGTTTTGCGTAATACAATAAAGCAATGCAAAGTAAAAAATCGTTTTTTAAAAGAGATCATGTTTCCTGATGCGTTTTGCAAGAGCCTTTAACAAACCTCTGGGCACCGACCAGCACCGCACCTGAGAAAGCTGGACGGCACACCTTTGCGTCGCTGCCAGGACAAATAGTTGTGGATGTAATTTAAAAAAAACGTAAGACCTTGCACCAAATTTATTGATTTACAGTCACTGAAATGTTGTCCACTTTTCAATTAATTGCTACTATTCATCATACTAGGTTTCTAAATATGTTTTTACCAAACTCAGCATCGTGTTTTCTCTGTTGAAAATGCGGTACTACCGGTGTAATAAGAAAGAAAATGCAGAATGCCAAAATAACGGAATTAAACACATTTAAAAGGAAACTGCGGACCTTTAATACATGTACAGATTTAATCAAAAGGAGATTACAAATTATACTAAAGTATACGGTCCGAAACATCAGCAGCGCTGTTTCCGGGCAGCTTTCAGGTTTTAACTGTTACGCCACCTGCTGGTCTGTTAAATGCTTCTCAACGCGGTTAAGCAGAATATCCGCAGACCCCGGGAGCAGCGCGTCTCTGACTGGCACCAAAGGAAAGGCGCCCTAACAGAAGGACGCCCTCGCCTGTAGGTTTGAAGCATCCAGTTCTCTTTGCAAACGACATCACGTTAGTTATGTAGCTACAGTATGTGGACCCGGCTTGCTAAAGAGCATCATTTCATAGCCTTTAATACACGAAGTATGTCAAGCTTATGCATAAAATTACTTAATTTCTCTCATTTCTTTTTTAGGAAACGATTTGGGTTCTCTCCTGATTTTAGGTGATATGAAAAAAAACTACTACTGAAAAATAGAAAACTCACTGTTTATTATAAAGTTTATATATTAAACATATCTAAAAGATTTTGTGTCATATCGCGCGAGCCCGTTCAGAATAAGCAGTTGTACGGTAGATGGACAGATGTTATGATACTATAACATTAAATTAACAAATGAGCTTGTAGGTTTATATAATTGAGACTGAGGAACATTTTTTTCTGTGAGAATTTACCTCTGAAATCAAAACGTGTAGGATACATACAGTATGAATATTCATATAAACGGTATAACTGATCATGAATATTTTTCCTTTTTGTGGCATTAATAATATCATTAACGTCTCTCTAAATTATCACAAATTCAAATGTTAAAATCGCAATTATCTCTATGTTGTATCAAATATATCAGTCGTTATTAAAGGAAATATGTAACCTAGTGTTCAATTACGGTTTTAAAGGTAGTTTGTTAGCTGCCATTACCAGGAATGCGCGGCATATACTGAGATAACGTCAAAAGTATCTTACTGGTGACGATGCGTGATATAGCCCAATGGGGTAAAGATGTCTCAATAGAAAATCACATCAATATAAACGAAGCTGTCATGCAGGAAAGTTGCTCCCTCTGATTAAAACTGAGCAGGTCCTACCTGCCACAGGTCGTCCTGACTGTGTCACTGTCTCCTCTGCCTTCGGTGGGTCTCGTCTTCTTACCTTCCGTTTTCTTCCCCTAGCCCTGAAGCACTTCCTTTTATACCGATTCCTACATAAGCCGGTGTTTAAAGTACAATACTTTGTGAGGCAGGGCCTTTTGTGTTCGCAAAAGGCGAGGGAGGTGAGGACGGAAGGGTGAAAAACAGCATCCGCTCACATTAGCTATTGGTTTTTCTCGACCTGATGAACATGCATTACTTGCTAGCATTTCACTAATTTTTTTTATTTGTATCGATTAGGAATTATTTTCGCATCTATTTGTCATTATTTAAATATTTAAAAGGCCACACAAATGATTAGACATTCTTTGACAAGTGACTGTCGATAAATAACTATTATAAATAATTGATATTCATATGTGTAACACTTTACTGAAGGTCGTGTTGGTAACGCTTTACATTAACTGCACTTTCAATGATTTTATATTACATTCATAAAACGTTAAGTGCACCACATTAATATCAAACATTATATAATAACAAACATTATAATTGTACAATCATGTTTATGTGTATTACTAATGTATATTACGGCTGTTAAAGGATGTCAGGATGTTACAGTGTACTTGCATGAATGCATTATGAAGGTGCACTGAATGTTCTATGAACGCATTATGAATGCTTCGTGAAGGAGCACTTAATGTAAAGCTTTACCAAATATTTATAAAAAGGCATAACACATTAAAGCCATATTTATTATGGATTATGAATGCTTTATGAAGGTCTCATCTATAATGCACTATAGATAGCTTTATAATGCAGTACAAAGCATCCTTAATGCTTATACCGACCATTATAATGCATTATAAGGGTATCCATAGTACATTGTAGATGAAAGCTTCATAAAGCATTCATAATGCATAATACACATGGCTATAAAGTGTTAAGCCTTTTGTGAAATATTTAGAGCTATGTTTATAATGCTTTCTGAATGCATTATATTGTGTCATAAATCTGTTTATAAATGATTGAAAACATGGCCTTAAGTAAAGTGTTACCATAATATGATTATCATCCCTGCCATACTAGAATTGATTCATTTATCAGCTCTATATATTTTTGGAGGGAAATTTTGATTTTAAATTGATTTTGATTGCTTATTAGGAAATAAGTAGGTGATGAATGGTTAGTAGAAAAACTAATACTTATTTGTATTTGTTTGTAAACTTATTTAAACTCTATTATAAGTGTTTTAAATTTGTCATGCCCCGCTCGAAAACCAGAAGTTACATTTTACCTCAAAACAGTTGGGGTCAAAGACTGGCACCTGCAAGCCTTCAGTTTAACACATGCTGCCTTAAACTGGCACAACATCAGTCCTCATTTAAGGTCTGCACCAAAAGTAGGCAGAAATAGGTTTCAAGACACCGAAACTTTAAACATTAACCCTTAACGGTGACTTCTGGACACAGACAGAAAGTCCATTGTACTAGCAGGTATTGATAAATTTGACCTTTAATAATACAGAATCACAAGGGTGAAACAATGTGAATCAACGCTGGTGCTCTGTTATTAATAGCAGTCATTTCCTGACATGGCAGGCTGTCTAACTGAAGGTGAATTTTCAATTTTTAATACAACCCCAAATCAGAAAAAGTTGGCACAGGGTGGAAAATATGAATAAAAAAATAAAGCAGTAATTCACAAATGTCCCTTAACTTTTATTTCATTGCAGACAGTATGAACACAAGATA
>JAODJX010000041.1:17856388-17875173 GCA_026776945.1 Isichthys henryi
AGTTACTAAATTGCCCGTAGGTGTGCATGAGTGAGTGAATGGTGTGTGTGAGTGTGCCCGGCGATGGGCTGGCCCCCCATCCTGGGTTGTTCCCTGCCTCGTGTCCATTGCTCCCGGGATAGGCTCCGGACCCCCCGCGACCCAGTAAGGATAAGCGGTTTGGAAAATGGATGGATGGATTTTGTGACATTATAGGGGAAGCTGAGCTTCCTTTGCAGTCTTAAAGAAATCGCCACTGTTGTACTCATTGTTTCCAGAATAGGCTCCTGACCGCCATAGAAGAAGCGATGAAGAAGATGCATGAATGATTGAATCACGTAGAGTATTTGCACCTCTGTGTAAAATTACTGTGTCATCATCACCCATCCATTGAACCGCATATCTGTGTTAGGGTCATGGATACCAAGACTTCATGCCTTAAACAGTTTGATTGGTTGAGTTAGGCAGCGTTTACACGAGGTCACCTGGGAAAAAAAAGGATATTGATTTCCTGTAGGCTATAAAATGTATTTCCTTTTGAATATGTAGTTTTTAAAATTTTACTTGTGTATCTTCCAAATGATTATCCTGGTTAGGATCGTGGAATGGGGAGTAACACTGGACACAATGCAGGACACAATGCAGGAACATACGATGGACAGGATGTCAGTCCATCACAGGGTGCACATACACACACGCGCACGCACGCACACGCACGCACGCACATACACACACGCGCACACACACGCACGCACATACACACACGTGCACGCACGCACATACACACACACGCACGCACATACACACACACGCACACACACGCACGCACATACACACACGCGCACACACGCACGCACACACACGCACATACACGCACGCACGCACGCACATACACACACACACACAAAGATGTCAAAGATAATCTTACAAAGAAAACTAAAATGCATCTTAGGCAAGTCATTGGTTAGATGGGACCATATCCCCATACTGCAGAAATGTGTGTGTCAGATGGGTAGGTCAGAGCACACCTTCACGCGCCTCTCACTGGGCAGCCTCGACGGGGCGGAGACCCAGTACCGCCTGCACGTTTCCAGTTTCAGCGGCACGGTGAAAGACTCCTTCAGCTGGTACCACAACAAGCACGCCTTCAGCACACCCGACATCAACAACATTTGTGCCCAGATCTCACGCGGAGGCTGGTGGTACCACCGGTGTTTCCTCACCAACCTCAATGGCGTCTAATATAAGGTACGTCCACCTTCAAAAGATCTGGGGTGGGAGGGAGTGTTCTGGCAATCTGGACCCTAGAAACATAGAATCGGCCTCGTTCATGACCCACTTAGGTGAACGACAGAGGGGTCAGGTGAAAGAAATCCTCTCATTGAACATATATACATAAAAATGCCTGCTAAATGAAAGTCATTTAAAGTGAGGTGCATTTCTGAGAAAACCAATCCCTGCAGCAATTGTGGAGTCAGAGCCATGCTCAGGGGCCCAACGGTGAAATGAGTCTGCCAACTTGGGGATTTGAACAAACAACCTTCTGATCACAGGCATACGACTCCCCCACATATTTGCATGGTTCATGGGGAAATACCTCCAGGGGACTTTAACCAGCCGCCCATCTCCACAGCAGCAACTGACTTATGTTTCGCCTTCACCAGGGGGGGTGGTACACCCCCAGGGACAAGAGGCCTCCGGGTCCAGATGGTATCGTCTGGTACAGCTGGAAGGACTCTGATTATTACTCCCTGAAGAAGGTGAGCATGACGATCCGACCACGGGCGTTCCGACCCCGCCCGTCACCGTGACGATGCAGCCGGCGGGAGGGGGGTATGAGGGACAGGACGCCATGTTTCCATCTGGAAGGCCTGGCAGCTCTGCCCTCTGCCCCCGGTCATGTTGCAGCCGGGGAAAAACCTCTTCATTTTTGCATGTAGTGTTTTTTCACACTATATTTTACTGATCTGTTAACATACATATAAACGAATGTGCTGCATAAGGTACAGAATGATAAGAAATACTGTGTTTGTCATAGCTTTCATAAGAATCTGGAAAACATGAATGGCAGATTTAGCAAAAATGCAACAAAATGCAACTTCACAGGTTATACATACTGTGTTTTTCCTTTTTATAGAACAGCTAAAATCGTGAATTTTTTTTGACCGTCTGCTGGCAGGTGGCTGAGCATGTGGTTAAAACTTTTTGCTCTCATTTTTTAACAGTGCATGACGGCACTGCGCCACTGTCATTGCGCCACTTGTTTTTTGTGAAGTAAATTTCACCACAAACTTAATGACCAAGAAAAAATGGGTCACAAGGCTACAGCAGCTGAGAATAACTGTGAAATGGACAACAGTAATAAATAAGCTTCATTCCAGGTCTCTGACTCACACAAAAAGCCCATTGTGATTAAACTTGTTTACTCTCTGTGTGACTTCATTCTTTGCATGTGTGTCACACTGGACCCAAGACAGAACCAGATAGAGAGCACCTGCAGGGCCCACGGCGGCTACCAAAGAAAGAAGCTTCCACTCCGCAATTACGATCCGAGCCGAACCTTCAGCACCCTCACAGACGCAGGCTGCTAAGGCTTCAAACGATTCAACAAGTGACATGCTGAGGGCTCGAGGGTGGTGTCATTCTGCTCCTCCGCAAGGGAAGCATTGGAAGAAAAAAAAAGACAGACACACTATTTGTTTTTTTTTGCCATAAACTGCTTTTTTTTCCTCGGAGCTACGGGAAAATGAATAACGTGGATTATTTATGGTCTGCCGATCTTTCACTGAAGTTTCGGTGTATTAAATATTTACTGTAAAGTAAAGGGAGAAGTGATACTCCAGTTATATGTGACTAATTTAAAAAAAATGTAAAAAAACATGGGCTTTGGGGGGTGGGGACAGGTATTATTTACCCACAGCCCCCCCCCCTCCCCGGCAATACTGTAGGACTTTAGAGCTCTAATTGGATCATCTGGGATTGGAACTTGTTGGATTACAAATGGAATAACTGATGTGAGCTGGGGGGGCTTTGCTGGGAGGGTGGCTGCTAAAAGCCCTTCACACTCTTCTGTATAACTGGCAGTTATACACATTGTATGATAAGGGAAGCCATTTATATAGAACAAGCAAGCTACTGACTGGGTGTTTAACCTAGATATTGTACATTTCAATGTAAAGTCGTGAAGTAAAATAATCAGAAAACGTTAGAATTTAGAAAAAAAAAACTAATATCGTGAAACAGTTTTTACGTAACGCTTTGATGGTTTCTGTGGCTACTGGAGAAAAGATTCATTTGCAATGCTGCAGCAGAATCCGAATCAGTAGATATGTAGGAAAATTACTTGTACAGCTATGACCTAGTGGAAAGCTGAAGTATGACATGGAGATTAGTGTTGCGGTGAGATGAACGGCGAGTATTATTCACATGGCATTCATCCATGGAAACACACCTTATTTGCAATCTAACTGTTGACTTACAGAAATTTGCTTCTAAGTTGTGCAAAACTAATGGAAACACACTTCAGAGCAGTGTGCTGCCACGTAGGCCGGGGCACTTATGAGCGCTAAAGAAATCACAGCAACGTTCCCTGTTTAGAATGAGCAGCCTGTTGTAGCGCACCCCCCCCCCCCCCCCCCAAGAGCACCTGAGTGCAGGCTGAGGGTAAGAGAGGCCTTTATCCCCCCCACAGACGGTCCTGCAAGAAAATACCGGCTGCGGTTTCCTCCAACAGTCAGCCCTTTGAAAGGGGCCTGATCAGGGCTCATTCTCATTCTGTGCCATGTGCGCGAAAATCTCAGCGGGTCCGGCTGTGCTGTCAGGGTGAATGAGCGGGGCCCGGGGGATGACATCCGAGGGACGAGCCCCCAGAGGACGAGCTCCAGAGGGACGAGCCCCCGGAGGATGACATCCGAGGGACGAGCCCCCAGAGGACGAGCTCCAGAGGGACGAGCCCCCGGAGGATGACATCCGAGGGAAGAGCCCCAAGGGACGAGCCCCCAGAGGACGAGCTCCAGAGGGACGAGCCCCCGGAGGATGACATCCGAGGGAAGAGCCCCGAGGGAAGAGCCCCAAGGGACGAGCCCCCAGAGGACGAGCCCCCAGAGGGACGAGCCCCCAGAGGACGAGCCCCCAGAGGACGAGCCCCCAGAGGGACGAGCTCCAGAGGGACGAGCCCCCGGAGGATGACATCCGAGGGAAGAGCCCCAAGGGACGAGCCCCTGGAGGATGACATCCGAGGGAAGAGCCCCCAGAGGACGACCCCCGGCACCAGTGGACTTTTTCGTGAGCTTCAGCGTCACCATTTAAGCGCAAACTCATTGAAATGCACCAATAACCACAGCACATGTTTTTACCATATTATAAATTTATACATATGTATATAATTTATTACACTTGTTAGGAAAAAAAAGGTCAAAGAGCAATTCCAGAAGATACTGTAGTTGAAATGTAGGCAGAGTGGAGTCAAAGCAGCCAGTGAGGCAGCAGCTGTGGGCGTTACAGGACCCCAAGTGTTTGCCCTGGAGCATGAGGATTCCAGTGAGGTATCTCACATCCAGTGTACCCACACCACGTCCTGCTCCTGGTGCCCAATGAGTCTTAGCGATCTCCTCCTCAGGGAACCTTCTGGAATCTCAACGGCTGAAGGGCAGCAAACCTACCCCCCCCAATTGTCGTCTTAATGCAAGGCAGTGTGCAGCTGGAATGATACACTTCCTGCAAGTCTGGTTACTGGGCACCCTGGGTACTGTGGAGGTCCTGCCTCTATTATCGCCAGTTTGCTGGACTTCAGGCAAACCATGTCCGGCCACCTCTCCCTGTGCGTCAGGAGACCAGCAAGGCAGCAATGGAAATCCATCTTCCAAAAAAATAAAAAATCCAAAATCCAATCCGATGATCAGAAGACAGGCATGTTTTCTTGCAGGTCACCGCACAGCATCCATGCGATGCATTTCATGCATGCACACAAGCTTTGAAATGCACCCACTGGCACCAGAGGTTTAGCGACTCTTTGTAAGTGCTTTGAAAACAGGTCTGTAGTATTTATACTGTATAATAACCTGAAGTTTCATTGTTTTGCAATTAATATATCATTGGCCCAAGTGTAACAGCTAATTATATAGTGCTGAAATCATTAATTATCAATAACATGTGAAGAGCGTACAAAAAAAACAAGCAACCAAAGAGTAGTTTGGCTGTGGAATTGACATCTGCAGAGTGCATCTCTACATCGTGGTAAACCGGCCGTGAGCTTGCTTCAGCTTCTCGGCAATCTGCGGGAAGAGCACCGAAACAGCCAAGAACCTTTTACACGTCATAAAGCCTTGATGGTTGTGTAAGAGATTGGTGCGATTGAAGGAAGCTCATTTTGCTTTGCTGTCACCTGACCTACTTCAGCTTCAACTACCAACCCTAATTCAAAAGAATTATCCACATAAATTATTAAACAGCTTATTTATAAATATGAACATATCCATCTTCTACACTCTACTACACCACAATCCGAAGCTTCCAAAAGGGTGGATCAAGTGATCAGACAGTAATAAATGAACAGCATTCCTTTGTATCTCGTTCTTGAGCTAAATCACCGGTCTGCTCCGATTGGTTCATGCAGCTGTTTAGAACCTTGGTTTCCCTAATGCTAAACTGACTCAAAGGTCAGTCACCTATCTGGTGATGTCACCGGCCCAAAAGAGATGCACATTCCATGTAAACATGACTGCAATGCAACAGCTGCTGACCAGTAGATTCCTGATAGTTTTGCACAAGAAGAAAAGCATGAAGTGTGACCAAGAAGCCAGTCCTACTCACCGTTTCATAGAATTTCACCTGCTCCTCGAGGTAAAGCTGCATAACCCGGTTGTAGTCATAGATCCGGTTGCTATGGAAGTGGTTCATCTCAGCTGGGAAAGAGAGGATGGGGAAATTTCCGCTGCCGTCATGAGGGGATCCTGTTTACCTCCCTTCTTGCTATGATTAATAGCAGCATGAAACACAACATCCTAAACCGACTGATTATTATGCCTTCAGCTTAATGGTTGAGAATATAGGTTCATTGCATATAGGTTGCAGGTTCAAGACCCAGAAAGAGTCTTCCGTCATGTAATTAAGTGTTAAATTATTCAATTAAAATAGGTAGCCTATATAAATGGGTAAAAACGGCAGTAAATCATAATGCATTGCTGTTTTTAATTAATATACTTATTAACAGAGGTCCAGCAGAGGGCGCGCTGATGTAGCGGTGTGCTACCTTGCAGGGCGTAGGACATGGTGCCGACTCGCTTGCCCATGTTGGTCTTCTCCTGCAGGGTGATCTTACTGGTGGCCACCAGCCTGTCACCCTCCTTCACCTTCTCTATGGCTGCCTGGGCAAAGCAGAGAACAGCTGCTTTTTAGGCTGGGACCCGGAAGCTGAAGGATGCAGCTGGATGGTACTGTTGAATGATGCATTTCTACAACCGCAGCTGTCTGTACTGGTTCGGTCCTCTGGAGCCTTGTTCGTGGAGGGTGGTTTGGACCGGTTTTATCCATTTCGTATGACCCACAGAATCCCAGTTCAGGACGCTGGTTGCCCTACAAGCACCCATGAGCTGCATCTCCTGGTTTCTATATTCCCCCCCCCCCCCAATAAGCTGTATTGTACTACATGTTGTTCACTCATCGTCCTTCAGGGTAAAAGCTGCTGTAATATATCTGACAGTGCCTACACCACCTGGTCCAGCGAGTCCGTCACTCCTGTTGATTGACACGCCACGTGATTTCACCTTCCACTTGCCTTCCCTGACGACACGACGACCAGACCCCCCAGGACATAGCGGCTGGCAGGGTCACCTCCAGTGCCCTGGTCTGCTTACCTTGTGCACGCCGATGGTGTCCGGGAAACATCCCAGGAGACCTTTGTACTCGTTGTTGACCTCCATCAGGAAGTGCAGGTCCTTCTTTGGCTACAGGTGGGACAGAAGCAGGTGGGCACTTCAGAGACTTTCAGGAGAACGCAGGGCAGCACTTTCAGTAACATTTCACAGCAAATTTTGGGATTCCCTCCCCCGAGTTGTTTTGCTCTCATCCTAAAACTGTGCATATCTTCTGACAGATTCCATCATGATTAGATCGCTAAATCATTACCTTCTACACAAAGTCATAAAGAGGCTACACTGGTGCTGTGCATCTCAACCCGGTCCCTGAGGACTGATTTGAGAAACACAACACTGGTGAGCAAACAGAAAGGATTCACTGCACATAGAACATGATCAGGATTCTAAGGCATAGTATATGGGAGACAATCGTTTTTTATGAATGAATAATGGAAAAAAATTATTCAATAATGAACCTCGTGGTGACCCCCTCCCCCAAGCAGAACTTTTGAAACCCCTTTAAACTACTAGCAAATTCTCAAGCCCCACCCTCTCCCAACAAACTACACCCCACTCAGTGCTAAACCCACAGTGCACTCCTGCCTTATAATATACATGTTATTGTCTTCCTATATTTTATATACAGTACTGTGCCAAAGTCTTAGGCAGTCAAAGGAAATGCTAAAGGTTATTTATCTGGGCAGTAAGTCTATAATATACAATATTTTTTGTACATATTATATATAATTAGTTAAGGAAAAATCAATAAGGTAATGATTAGCTAAACGATGTTAGTGGTGAAGTGTATGGTTGCTGCAAATGCTGAGGTGACTTTGGGAGAGGTTTTGAAATAGCAAAGCTAACACACTTTGACAGGGATAAGACCACAGATTTACACCAACATGAATATCATTTAAGCATCATTTTGTTTGATTTCCTACGACTTCTGTATAGTACTGTATACCATACCATACCATACAACATCATACCAGTTTACTAAATCTTATGAGATTAGCCTTTTCCTCAGCTATGTTGGTCAGCCTACTGTCAGTTACTTCACTGCACTATGTGGAGGGCAATCAGTCTACTGCAGACAGTCTACCGCAGACGGTCTACCATGTCTGTCTGCAATTGTTTAACCTCTTTTTACGTCAGCGCACGCAAAGATGTCAGCTGAATTAGTTTCTCAACTCCATTCAAGCCTCTAACCAAAGAAGAAAAACCAAACATGCTGAACAAACACCACTTTCACTCTGAAAGCCAAACCAGAGAAAGACTTCCTGTGTTTGGTGTTGGTGGTGGGGGGACTTTAACTGAAAATGCAAACAAATGAAGACTGTCTCATGGACTCAACTGAAGACTTTAGAAGACTCTTCACTGCCTGAGTGCATTGTATGTTTAGTAATAAGGCTCACTAGGTGAAGTACAGGCAGAGATGACTCGAAATTCTTAGCATGCATAATGTGGGGTCAGAAAACCATTAAATTATTTAAAATTGGTACAGTTTTTCTTCAACAGCAGTCATAATAGAACATCTTAGAAATGAACTTGACCGACCGGCTTGACCGACATCAAAAAAAAAAAAAAAAAGAAATGAACTTGAGGATATTATTTCAACTGAATCCATATGAAGTCCTTTACTACAGTGAAGATGGTTTCTGTGAAGAGTGACATGAGGATTCACATGAACACAAGTCTTAACCAATCAATGCTTACCAGGCTAATCCTCCTAGCGGATGCTACTTAGATACCAAACAACATCAGTTTTAATTTTGGGTCAGGCAGTGACGGGCAGAAATTCAGTTTGCATTTTGTTTTAGTGTTTATCTCAAAAGGGCCAAGATTATGAGCCAGAAGAAGAAAAACAACTAGCCACGAAAGTTTAAAAAAAATAAATAAAATGTTTTGACAAGCTAGATTGCCTAATCTACAATGATGGGTCATAGATCAGATAAGTCCCAGTGCAATGCAGTAAAATAGCAACAACAATTTGATAAAAGGTAGAGATGGGGATGGACAGAAAAGATACTGTTTAGAGAAAAAAACTTTATTAACCCATAAGGTGGGAGACTTTGGCTAAGAGTGTGGCCAAGAAGATCATCCAATACAGACATATAACTAGAAGACCTTTGAAAATAACAGGTGTGTTCCACAGATTCTGAGGTTCCATTAAGTGTGGTGACCAAGAGCTCTCCTCCCATTGGCCACCACATACATCTCAGTAATGCCACTGGCTTTCAGAGGGTCATCAATGAGTTCTGCCTCCTCTCAGGACTACACACGCTGGCAGAATAAAACAGGCGTGCTAGTTTGCACAGATCTTATCTTGCTCCCTGTGAGAGACACAGGCACATGTGTATTCAGATGACAGCAACTTTTGCATTCAAAGCTCAGGGTCAGTCAGTGTCCAGCTCCCCTGGAGCCGTCACAAGGCCCCAGTGGGAATCGGATTAATGTACTGCCTACAGCATTAGAACCCATGACCTTCAGGACACAAGCAGAGCTGGCTAACCTTACCCACCATCCCTATTCATCTAAGCAAACGTCCTGTGAAGCCCTTGGCTGTACAATCATAGAGTGGAATCACCAAAATCAGAAACCAAACTGAACTTGCAAAACGTCGGTCAAGATGCACCAGCAAGCAGGCAGTGGGCCGAGGCCGAGAGGAACGGTACCTGCTCGGCAAACAATTGTGCAATTTCTTCATATGTTTTTCCTGCCGCCGTCATAGCATCAGTGAGCGTGGCTTCGCCTGTGAAACACATGACCAATCATGTGACTTACCCTGTTACATTCTGTATTACACCCACTACTGCGATAGGAAAAAAAGTCACGCATACTACTCTGCAATACTGCGCAAAATGTATAACGTAATAATAACTGTGCACTACACAAAATACATGCAATAGTATGATAACATACAATCAAAGCTGAATAGTACTGAAATATTTGAAATCCGAAATAAGATTAGAAAAACACAAACAAACCAATTAGCCACTGGGGACATCAACTATACCAAAATGTTTCCACTATATAGTGAAACAGCAGAATGCCATGTTACCTTGATATCCACTGCTGTTAAAAACAGACGACAGATTCTGGAAAGCCTTTCCAATCCGCTGGTATTCCTTGGGTAATGCTTAATGGCACAGCACACAGAAAGGTTAAAAACCAAAACTGAATCACGGACCAGTACATACAACACAAATCTCTAGGGTATCTATAGCAAACTGCCAGAGTGACTCAGTTTGGGGGGTAGAAACTCACCCCCCCCCCTTGTGTGGAGTTCACGTTACATGTGTTTCCTTCAGATACTCTGGTTTATCAGCTTTACTGCTGTGATCCTGTAATGTGGTCGGAAGGTAGACAGATGGTATCTAAGGTACCTTGAGGTGATTACTACAGTACCGCTTAGAATGTCCAAATGATAGATTTATCAATTTGACCTACACTGAGGATCTTACTCGAGATCCTTGGGTACCATGCTGACCCTTATCTGCCTACGTAGAGGTTTAGCACTATGGGATCTCAAACTCCAGCAGACTTACGCCCTGTACATCTCTTCCAGTGCTCCTGTCCAACAGTGAGAAGGTCCTTCACACCGTCATCCATGGCTCTGGTGAACCTGCTGAACTGCTCACACTTCTGTTCCCTGTTCAGTACGGAGCGTGGTTTCATCAGAAGTTAAAGTCATCACAATCATCATTATCCTCATCATCATCGTCATCATGAGAAGGTTGGATCCAACTCACAACATGTTGAGTTTAAAATAAGTCCTAAAAATTTACATTACCAAATAAGATTAAATGTGTGCCTTCCATTAGGGTCTCTCTGCTGAGGAGGAGTAGATGAAACTCACACTTCCAGAGGATCCAGGTCTGGTGCCTCAGGTTCCACCAAGGAGAAAATCATGGCTCCGACTGTTTCGTCTTTCTCTGCTTTTCTTTTCCCCAACTTCCAGTCCTGAAAGAAGCAGGGCATCAGTAACCAAAAGGACACATCGCACCGAGACCCTTCCATCCTCTGGTGCTTCGGGGGAGTTGGGCTGCGGTCTCCTTCGGCCAGTGATGTTACCTTTTCATCCTTGTAAGTGAGGAAGAGCTGGAAGACTTCGCTGTTGGAGATGATGGGGTGCCGGCACATGCGAGTCATCCAGCCCTGGAGCCGCTCCATGCGCATCTTGATGAACTCTTCCTCAAAGCGGCCTGATAGACCAGCAAGTGAAAAGGAGAGGCCTGTGTGTCTGAGCAGCCATGAAAAGCCCAAAGGACACCCTCTTCAAAAGCGGCTCATGGGGCAATGCAGAGGAAGCAGCGGAGAAAGAACAGCAAATTGGAACTCTTGCTACCTTTGTGAGATACAGGAATAACACTATCATGAGGGAACAGCACCAAGGGTACAACGTTCACCTTATGTACTGTGCAATTTACCGCCTTCTGAACTAAAGTGGGGAAAGAATCAGAAGCACTAGCATTTGGACAGCTATTGATTCCACGAGGCTCCTTTACCTGTGACCTGTTTGTCTGGTAATGATGGAATGGGAACGGCTGACCCATATTTCTCCAGAAGTCTCTCATAGAGCCAATCAAAGTGCTTGTATCTGTGATTAACAGGTCGGTTGGTAGTCTGAAAACATAAACCGGAGAAAGTCAATGGTTATAATTAAATGCAATCATTTCACAACACACAGAGCAAAGTGCTTTCATCTTAGGTGGTACTCACACTTTGTCTGGTTGCCTTGTACCGTGTCTGAGCACAATTGCCTGCCCCCCCTGGTTTGTGGTCATAATGCACCTTAACGACTCTGGCCCAAGCACACTTTTGTCATCAAGAAAACGGGGAAAATCTGCCGTTTCTTATGTACCAATACTAATTACACTATTACAGAAATCGTTAATGTTACAGTGCTTCCCCAAGGCTTACAGCTTAGGTTTATAGCAAACAAGCTACATTAACATCATCAAGCTAGCCACTGTGCCTACAGATCATTATGCTATGCTGTGCTTTAAGCAGTTAAATAAATCAAGCATAATGTGCTGGACGGGAAGATTTTTTATGTTTACTGAACAGATGAACAGAACAAAGCAGAAAAAAACTGCTGTAACCTTTATGGGGACTTATATTATCTGCACAATCCACCCGGTCCGGTGCAGGTCACATATAGGCGTACATGTGCGCATGTGTGCATCAGTTGCATCACTGATGTCATGTCCGTGTTCTGCACTCAGGCAAAGTTAGCGATCACACTAGATGCATACCGTGCCTGTGTCTGAATAATCTTGCTCTGGTCAACCTCTCCAAGGGGCCAGGGCACAGTACAGAGCGATTAGTCAAACAAACTGGATTTTGGGGGTTAAATGTACTCGAGCTAGTGTGAGTAAACCTTCAGTTAATTCAGGACTTACGCTTGGTGTGACTTGGTACTCAATATAGCTTTTTAGGCCATACATTTTGGTGCCCTTTTTGGGGTCTGCAACAACACAATCCAACTGCGTCTCTGGATAGTGCCACACCGGGCCGACCTCTCCAACCTGGAATTGCAAAATAGGACAGACTCAGGCAAGATGACAGGAGCGAAATCACAGTGAAGGGCAAACGAGGCAGTGAGTACCCAGTGAGTCCTAAGACGACGAAAGAATGAACCTCCGTCACTTTTAAGGCAACACATTCATGTCGGCCTGACTTACATATACGGGTATCTTGTCCTTTC
Organism: Isichthys henryi; assembly: GCA_026776945.1. NCBI lineage: Eukaryota > Metazoa > Chordata > Actinopteri > Osteoglossiformes > Mormyridae > Isichthys > Isichthys henryi. The sequence goes on from JAODJX010000041.1 coordinate 17,868,932, forward strand.
CCTTTGGAGGCAGCTTTGAGAGAAGAAATATTTCTGCACCAGACTTGGAGAAACCAGGAAACCTGTGGAGGGTTAAGACATTAGACCATTATGGCCTTAGCAATGGGGAATCAATAGGATGGACACTTTCAGCCATGAGTTATTTCACGTACTTGTTGAGGGCGATTTTCATTGATGAACCGTGTGCCCCTGGCCTGCTCATGGGCCCTCCTTCTCCAGCTTCGGCCTCTGTGTATCCGCCCGAGGGCTTCGTGTCGTCCCATTCGTCATCCCATTCTTCATCGTCTGCAGTCCCTATAAAAGAGACAATGCTGGATGGTCAATGCCTTTCCTAAAGGGTTGAGGTCATGCATAGATAAGAGAGTGCTGTTAGGCTAGATTAGCTTTCCTGGTTAGCCTGCCATTTCCTGTACCAAAAAAAAAAAGCTTCTGGGTTAAAGGAGAAAGCCACCACTCTTAACATGCACCCAAGAACTACTTGTCTGGATCTCAGTATACTCCACCCAACCCCACTGTGCTTGTCAGTCTGATGTTAAGGGCTCGAGTTTTCTTGGCTACATGTTAGCACCATACGAACAAAACTCTCGATGCATTCTGCTAGCCGTTTTGCAGGCCGTGCTGCCTGAAGCTGGTGGAACTCATCCTGATATCTTCTGCAGATCTCCATGCCTTTTGTGCCATTTCACTTGCTATAAGAAGGGGTCCTGTCATGCTTCAAGTCACAGCCCAGTGGCTGAAACATGCCTCAACCAGGCACCCTACACCCTACATCTAAATGGAACACCTGAACGCCAGAACAGATTAAGTACTTGGATAAGGCGAGGAGGGGTGACGAGCAGTTATAGCAAAAGGACAAAAATATGTTAACGTGATCATGCTATATGCTTTTAACCTTCAGCAAAACAAAGAGACATCACATGCCATCATAGGATACCTGTGTAATCAATTAGGTAAGGATAGGGATAGAGATCTTGGGAAGAGAAGGAGAACAGCAGCTCATTAATTCATGTTTGCATTTCACATTCCCACAACTCAGGAGCATCAACAAAATGAGCAAAAATAAGCCACGATTATGAATATTTCAGTGTCGCTTCTTTCCGTACTACAGAACAGAATTTATACTGCATCACATCAAGCATATTATCTTCGTTTAATAAAGTCCCAGCAAGATTCCGACTGATCTGTTCATCCGTCCACTCACCCTGCTTAGGGTTGCTGGGGGGCTGGAGCATATCCCAGGCAGCACTGCCTATGGCTTGCAGTCCATTGCAGCCTTTTGGAGGCTTAATATTATAAAATGCACTACATGGACAAAAGTATTGAGACACGCCTCTTAATCACTGAATTCAAATGATTCATTCAGGTCAGGTTTAGAAACATTTGTGAAAGAAAATGAGATGACACAGGTGAGCACACTCCCACTAACTGCAATGGGGGGACCAACTCCATATTGATGCCTGTGGATTTAGAACAGGATGTCATAAGGGTTCCTGTAGGTGTATTGGCCAGGGGTCCCAATACTTTAGGCCATATGGTGTATTTCGAGCCAGGTTCTTTTACTGAAAAAAATCAAGAGTACTTACACACACACACACAGAGGCCGGTTTAAGGACACCTAATCTCATGCATTCTGACTGTAGGAAATGTGAAGTCCCCACATACATAAGATACCCTGGAGGTGTCCTGGAATCCTAGAGATGTGTGGCCACTGCTCCACCCACTCAGCGGTCATGCAGTTCTATTTAGGTAGTTTCTGTTCAGGTTTTCCCACAGATGACTTTACCGATTAAATTACACAAACCCTCACCCACATCTGTCCTAGCCTCCTTGGCAAAACAAAACAAAAATCTCACTGCACACCCACCAATGGACAGGTCAGCTGAAATGCATGCCAGTTCTCTACTAAACAACTTCAGTGCAGAGATGCTACAAATTCATCACCAAGTCTCAACAAATCACCTCGCAACAAGGGGTCCTCGTTTTCACAATCAGACATCCAGCTCCCTGGATTGGCCACTAGGGCGCAGCATGGCCAAGCCCTCTGAACCCACCATTACTTCCTCATGTACTCATGACACATGACACCACAGGACAGATCAGCCTTTCCGCTGATCACAGCCTGATACACACCATCTGTATCCCCCACCCAACCTCACTCACTGCCTGGTTTTATTTGAAATCTACTCTCCTTCACAGGAAAGGCCGAATGTATTTGAACTCCAACTACAGTTTTTCAATGCAAAAAAATCAACAGCAGAGAGGCATGAGCTGAATTCTGCCCACATCTAAAGAGACCGTGAATTCACTAATTACTGAAGAAACCAGCTTATGGGGCGAAAAAAAACCAGACTGTTGTAAACTTTACGACGGCACAAGAAGACTGCCGATTCCAGTGAGACCAAACTAGACAGCTTGGTGTGAGGAAGCCACACACGCGGGCTTGAAACAGGAACCGTTCGTGCCCGGGGCCCCCTACCTGGACCCTGGTATCCCTGAAGCTGCCCTGGGGCCGCCGAATTCCAGTTGCTAGCCGTTTGCCCCGTCTCCGTGCCCTCTGGCTTGGCCGCCCAGTTGTTGGCTGCGTTTCCTGCTGGATCTGTGTTCCAGATGGACCAGGGATCGCTGCCGTTGCTCGCCTGCAAGGGAATAACACCAGTTTCTTTCTTCTTTTTTTTTGTCGGGTGGGGGGTGTTGGTGGAGCCAGTAGCGGGGTCTCTGATGCAGATGTAAAGGTTGAGTCTGGTCTGGCCTCTTCAACCGGCTCGGGACTGGCACTTGAAGGCTGAGGTTTCCTCTAAATCATCACCAACTGACTACTTCAGGATTTGCTGTAATCCCAGTGCAGGAAAGCTAAAGACTATACCAAAACCTACCATAAACATGCATCACACAAATCCCGTACAATCCATGCATGCAAAATATAGGTAGATACAAGGATCCTATTTTTTTTTTTTTTTTAACCCGATGAGGAAAATTACAAAATTGGCTAAAATACACATAACTTCAAAACAGATAGGCCTCTGTGGTAACACACTACATTCCTGCTTTGACTATTCAATTTACATTTTTTATTAAATTTTTAATTTTCTATCAGAAATGGCTTGTTCAATGCTATTCCTAAAGCACTCTTTGAGAACAACAGTCAACCTCAGGCCTTCCAATGCTACAAAATGTTCTTCTTGATAGACAAACCAAATAGGGGAAAAATAGCTATAGAATGTTCCAGAAAGCCACTCTTCCAGTGAAGGCTGAGCAGACCGGTGCACTTAAATCTTTTCTCGTTAAAAGTTTATATCGGAATCGAGTTCTTAATGGTCAATTGGGCCAACTTATTCAGCCTCAAGGCAACAAAGAGATCAAAGCTTGCAGATGTCCTCCTGCCTGGACACCTTCCATTTTCAGCCCTTCAGCAGAGTTGAAAAGCAGCTTTCGGACCGACCATCAAGAACATTTATCCTTTGTGAGCAGTATTGATCAGTTATTGCAGATGTAACATTAGACGGTCCTTATAGATCGCAGAGAGCATGCCGAGGTTATTCAGATAAAGGCACAGAAATGATGGGCCATTTAGGTAACCTTGGAAACGCTTGTTTCCAAATGCCTAAATGTAACCAGGTCATGCAAGTCATGCAGTAGACGTCCAAACAAGTCAGAGTTCCCCCTTGTTCAGTCAAGTTGCCTCAGCTGAGTGTCGCTAACGGAGCCACCAGGCCATAAACACAGTGCAAAGAAAGCAAACATGCTTCAGGAGGGACCTGCTCACATGCAGACTGGAAACGTGTACCAGCACATTCACCAGAATCACAGCCTTTCAAACGATAAACATTAACACAATAAGGAAGCGTAATGCACATGCAGGTATCAGGAAAGGCCGGTACTACAGCTAGGCAAACCCAGATTTCAGAGTGTGAAGGCCTTCAGCCCAAGTTTAGCCATTGGAGATAATGACATGCGATGGGGCATGCGATGCTTTTAGACTGCAGATCAAACCAGAATGTAACCTCACTGCTCAGATGGGCATCGCATTGCTTTGACCAGCTATGTGTAGACTTCAAATATTCATGTAAGTTTGCATAGTGCAAATAATTAACTGATTACTAGAGACAATACCAATCGTTTTGTTATAAAAATCTCAGTCAATAAAATCAGGAGAAAAATAAATTCCTTACTTATGGGAGAAATGAGACAATAAAATGCAGACTGGGAGTAGAATAGCATCACGCTGTCGATCACCACCTGACCGAAGGTAACCAATAAAAACCTGTTTCCGACAGCACATAATAATCCCACCCCCAGGGGTGCTGAAGCCTCATTTCCCTCATCAGTAAAACTGCATGCTGATGTTGTGGTGATTGTGGTGTGGGGCGTGGCATTCGACTTAGATAGAGGAAATCAAAGTCAAGCGTGCAGTGCAGGGTGCCGAGATCATGCTGCTTTCTGCAGGCTGTGTTGGGTGGGTCCTGCATGCACGGCCCCGCCCCCATGCCAAGGGGCCGGTTACCTCGTTCTGGGGCACAGAGGCAGGGGCTGGGGTGTTGGAAGTTTCGCGTTGAGCGCTGCCGCCAACTACATCCACCTTGAGAGAGAGAGGTCAGGTCATGAAGGCAACACATCACCATGGCAACGCATCAGCGTGGCAACGCATCACCATGGCTATTCACAGCCACCAACCCCCCCACACATACATTACCACAGCAACACACAGCCGCATACCCTCCCCCCCAACCAATTTTTACTTGTTGTGCAAGAATGTACTGGTAAACCAGCAGTGACCTGAAACTAGCACTACTCCGGACCGTGCAACAAACACGGTAAGAGGAATGTAACGAACAAACAAAAACAATAAAATGTTTGAGGAATAATCCTCGCAGATCTGTAATAGATCCATCGAAACACATTTTTTTTGGCATTTAAGCAACATGTAGCTTAATGAAGACAGAAAAAAAAAACCACACACATGCACGCATGCATGCATGCACGCACGCACGCACGCTAAAGTGCCAGACACAGACACATGCACTCCCAATGTGCCAAGTCCTGCACATCAGCCCATCCTCCATAACTACTCCCCCAGGACTGGGTCCCATGAGCCCGAGTCTGCCTGCCCCAAGAAGCACAGAGGACGCTCACACACAATATGGGCAGTTCAGAAACAGTCATTTGCCTAAATGAATGTTTTTGGACTGTGGGAGGAAACCTGTTTGAACAAGCAGACTCGACACAGAGTGTCAGGTGTGGGAATCGAACCCACTTAACACTGAATAATAAAGAGCAGCAGTGCAGCCCATAATTCTGTATTAGTGTTATAAACGTTTCAAAAATTTCAAATTAAGCTTAACTCTTTAAAGATGAGGATATAAAATTTAGCTGTCAGACCAATACAGTTATTCATAATTACATCGATCTAGCTTGATACTGCAACTTATTGACTAACTTAAGCAGTCCTGTTACAAATCCGGGGGCCAAATCCCCCCGAAACGCTGCTGTAACCGTGCACCACAGAAGGCATCCAAGCAAGCAGGCTGGGCCAGATCTAGGCACAGGCAAACTGGCCAGCTGCCCAGGGCCCAGCTGGCACAAGAGGGCCCAAATGAACGATGAAAGTTGGTGGCATACTTGCTTAGGAAAATCTTCGATACAACTTTTTCTTTAAAAAAAAAAAAAAAAAATGGACATAATTCAGCCTTTTATTAAGGTTTATCGTTTGCTTAGATTATTTTCCTTTTAGTTCATCACTGTATATTTGCATGGTAGTTTTTTTTACCTCCTTATAAACCAAGCTTAGGTTTGGGAAAGTCAATATATAAATGCAACTTAATAATTATTATTATTATTATTGTATTATGCTGCTCCAAAAGTTATATCTGGTTCTGTGGTCCAATGCAGCCTTTCTGCATTTAATAAATGTCCTGAATTAACTAATGACAGCCTGAGATGGACACCAACATCATAGTATCATGTAGATATCTGTACAGGAACAAGCTAACACCCTTAACACCCCAAAGACAGCAGAAAGGCATAAAGATAAAGATCGCTATGCAAAGATGTACTGAATGCATCAACAGTTTTCAAATACGAAAGCTGCCCTTATTGCCTTCTAATCTGATCAGCTACTGTAAAAAACATTAAAATAGTAATAGACCTGACCTCTGTAACACGCAGGGTGAGGAACCAGACCAAGTGCGGCTCACAAGACCCCTTATGAAGAGGAACACATTGGATCCACGTTTTCCCTTGCCCGG
>JAODJX010000041.1:17875273-17893681 GCA_026776945.1 Isichthys henryi
GGTCCCCCCAGAAGAGCTGGATGAAGTGGCCGGGGAGAGGGAAGTCTGGGCCTCCCTGCTGAGGCTACTGCCCCCGCAACCCGATCCCGGACCAAGCGGCAGATGATGGATGGATGGATGGATAGACCTGACCTCAGATAAACTGACGCATTATTACACCAATATTTTTACTGAGACAGCCCATCCTAAGAAGATTTTTTACAGCATTAAAATTCAATAAATGTGAAAATATGGGTCTGTATAGTGCAAACCGAGATGACAACTGGCCTACATTCCTGGTATTAAAGATTAAGCATCCCTGCGGTCTGCATCTCCACCGTGACTTTTTCCCATGTAATGTCACATTCAGAAATGCTGCTGTCTGTATGTTTTAGCTCAAGTTGCAAGTGCTGGTAAAACAGAAGCCGTGAGCTACTTCTGCTTTTAATACCAGCTACTACGAAGCTCCAGCGGAACGTGTGAGAGGGAGGGGATGATGGGTATTTCAGGCTAGTTAATCCCCCAGGACATTAAAAAGATACCTGCTAAAACGTCAGAGAACACAGGAAGCTGTAAAGAAAAAACAACAACACACCGAAGCCTCAAGATTTCACTTCAATAAATTGCTCAGTAACTGCTTTCTATGTCTGATTCACATCCCCCAGAATCCACTATTCAACATTCTTGCCTTAAAAGAACCAGAACTTTATATCCTGCCCAACTGATTATGTTTAATTTCCTCCCCGTGAACAATACAAAAAGGATTTACATTTTTCTGTACTGAAAAATGAATACAAAATGTCTTTTCCGGTAGGAACTAACCGCCCACTGAAATTTCTAAGTTGTCAGCACCTTTCTGGGGTGCATTCCGCAAGTGAGTGCCATCTTAATTAGTTGGCCAAGGGGTGGGGGGCAAGTACCACTATAACCTCACGCCTCCCACATGGGATCTGAGTGGATTCACTCATTAATTTGCATGTATTTAACCCTTAATGCTCCGGGCCTTTCTAGGACAATTTGGCATTTTGATGCTGCATTATTAGATCATCATCCCCCATCTCTGAGGCCACCGGGTCGAGATTGAGACTCAGACCTGAATCCCGCCTGGACTCGGCAGGTTTAGAATCCAGCCTGAAATCTGTCCAAAGTGGGTGGTGTAGGGCTCAATGGGTAATGGACCTTTGTCCACATCCATAAGGTTGCGTGTTCAAGTCCTGCGACTGGCAGTGTAATCAAAATCATCATTGGGCCCTTCAGCAATACCCTTAACTCCAACTTCTCCAGATGTGCAGGATGCTGGCCAACCCTGCAAAATGACCCACTAGCTCTCCTCACTTCTACCTCACTTGGGACTAAAGCTGATAAAGATTAGATTAAGACTTCCTCTATTCATGCACGACATACTAATAATCTTCAGCTCATCTCTTAAAAAATGTTTTTAACACAAATATCTCAAAACATTCCTAAACTTGCACAGAATCCCTACATGAATCCAGCATGCAGAGTTCAGCTGACGCCCCGATGGAGCGCTGACTCCAAACGCAGGAACTGTGGACCCCAAACACTTAGGAAGCAAGGCTGGGTGCGTTTTTTTAATGATTACAAAGAGATTCAAAATATAAATGGGGAACCACATGGTTCACTCTGGTTACTTTCATATTTCGCATTTATATATAAAAACATTTAGTTTTCCGGTGCACTTTTCTCTGCGTGCTGTAATCTCAGGAGAGAGAAGAAATCAAACTCTCCAGTAAGTGTGAAATACACACCAAGCACCAGAAATTTATGCACTTAATCACTTAATCATGTAGATTCCTGTCTGAGTCCGATCTTATTTTTACTGTACAACAGAATCAACTCATTTAGCTCTGGGGGTTCATAAAGATTATGAAATGGTTAAAATGGCAATATGCCGCTTGTCTCTAAGGAACTGTGAAAGGGTTAAAAACGGATGACACGTAGGACCGCAATGGACTAGCAGAATGACGGGGGGGGGGGGGTCCAAGCGGCTGAGGGCAGATCACGGAACACGTGACGTCAGCTCGGGCTGCAGTGAACATGTCAGAGGGACATGGTGGTGTGGTATCATGGGAAATGACCCCAGAGACGGGGTGTAGATGTGAGGTCTGCAGGTCTTCTAGACGTCAGCCTGGTACTTCCACGAATGGAAGCAAAACAAACATCCTACAGTTCATGGGCTGAAATGCCAAACAGGAAGGAAGTACTACGGACAAGGTCATTTAAAAACAAAAATGCCTCCCTCCTATTACTGAACACTGTCCTCCACCAGGCCTTATAAAACTATAACATGCTAAAGCCATATTTTAGTATACAAAATTCTTTCAAAAGGAACAGGTCAGTAAACCCTGAAGGCAGCAGGACCTACACACCGCATCACTGGCCCGAGCAATTTGGGCCACTATGGAAAGATTTATGCACCGTCCATTGTGTGTTGTAGGCCCTAACCCTCCAGCAGATGAGGACACAATTGACGGAGACTGGACTGAGGTCCCTTCACAGTGCAGATACTATCCAAGGCACCTCCACCACCCCACCCAAGACGACACGTGCAAATTGTGGCGCGAGATTGTTGTCATGGCAGCATCATGGCAGTGTCATGGCCGCGCACGATTACCTGCTGACTCTTGGCTGGCGTTGGGGCGAAGGCATCGAAGAATGACAGGTCAGGGACTGAGACATTTCCACCTCCTGCGGGAGCTGTTTTCAACTGGGGGGGAGGGCAAGAAATAGAGGGGTGAGTCAGCATTATTACAAAGAAACAAGGGTTCATTTTGTTTCTTCGGGGTACACATGCTTAGACTTGTACCCGACATTCACTGGAGGCTCACTGAAGCCTGGTGTTATGTGTACACACATACACCATTCTCTCTATTTTCTGTTTGCTGCCTTCTGTCTGATCTAGGTCCTGAGACTTTTTTGGAATTTCTGCCAGTTGGTGTTGTTCTGCAAATCACCTGCTTCGTGGGAGGAACAGAAAGTCGAAAGATAGCTGCACCCAGAGATGCTGAGCTGGCTTGGCTGAAGCCTGCAAAGATCTTGTTTATGCCGTGCGTTTTGCTCTGTGTTGTATCACACTGCTTTCACTATGCACATCTGCACGGGGACGGGGACTGGCTACGCAATGGGTGCGCAACTACATACCCACATAGGGTGTTGTTTAGCCACACTAGGAAAGCTGACGGGTGCCAAACTTTCTGTGTCATCTGGGTAGGAGGTAAGTAGTTCTTTCCTTTCCCCCCTTTCTTGATAGCAGGTTTTAAGGACCATAAGATCTGTTCTGTGTTTCTCTTTTGCATCATCCATGTCCCTTATTCTGCTGCGGCTGACTATCAGAATCATGCAGATTCTGGCTGAATTACACCCAGCCTCTAAAATCCTCTCTGAGCTCCTTTTCTCTTCCTCCTGCTTATAATCCATTTCAGACCCCTAACCTAGACCAGGGCCGTAACATCTGGGGGCTCGTCCGGGAGCTTAGTCCCTTTTTGTATAGATTCTTACTCGCACTGGGAGGAGCAGAAACAGTGGAACACTCCTCATTCGCACATATTTGGTAATGGGCTCGTTAGATTCGCAGGTATTCGTAGGAGCACCTGGTCCAGGTGTGTTCGAGTCCGGCTGGAAGGGCGACCCGATTCTGATAGCTGACCAAGTCTTTGCCAAAGAGAGCTTCATAAAGAGTTTTTGATGGGGTGTCATGTTCAGGAGTTTAGCAGACATTGGGGAAGGAGCTGTGTGGGCAACACCTTCACAGATGGTTAAGTCCTTCACAGCATGTATGTTAGTAGTCTGCTATTTAGCTCACTTGTACATTCCTTTGGACAAAAGTCCCTGCTTAATATGTAGATTGTAATTTTGAAATAATTTAGGCTGTCTTTCAGTACACTCCAGAAATATTTAAGTTATACTTTACTTTTTAATTTTATATAATTATGGGTAATTTATCCTAGTTTATTTGTCATGAATTTGCAAGGAGTTGATTATTTAAAATCAAGAACCATGCACGCACATGCGCACTCACACGCACGCGCACACATATCACTGATAGGAAAAAAATGTTTGAACACCCGACAGTATAAATGCCCCTCTGTCATGCTGCTGGTAGAAAGCCAAGAAACACAGGGGGCCATGTGACAGGAACAGCGGCGGGAAGCGACGCTGGCGGCTGCAGAAGGTGCTGGGGGCCAGAGTCCATGGCTGCGCATGGTTCCAGGGCCACGTGGCCCTTTTAAAGGGAAGCTGGAACATGTGGGAAAGGAGTCGCCAGGGACATGGGAAAAGAGGGCGGGGCCTGTCCCGGGGGATGGAAAACATGGAGCGTTTACTGTGAGCAAGAGATTCCACAGGAGACTCCAGTGAATGTTTAGGTCCAGTCATCCCTAATTTCTCATTGCAGTCGGTCGCAGATTTTTATTAAATTGAGTTTCCTGGTCCCCATAAGCGAAAACAATGGTATTCATCATGTTGTGGGGACATTGTGTTCCCATAAGGTAAGATATACCTGTTCACTCACTCACTCACTCACACACTCACACACTCTCACACACACACAGTAAAAAAGAAGCTGACCCAAGCTTCACACTGCAGCTCATGAGTTGCCCTGAGGTCAAGCATCCTGTTGTTTTGCTTGTACATCCAGAAAGAGCACCTTTGTCCTAACAGCCCCTCCACCCCCACTACCCTCTCTCCAGAAAGCCCCCCACCACACCAATATCAACAGAACCAGGCGCACAATGGCCCCTAATCCAATGTCTAGCTGCCAAAAAAAATCATCACAAACACATTTTGCTACTACAGGACACTTGGCAGCGCACAGACAAGACCATAAGGTCAGGGCCTTTCTGCTGGATGCTTCAAAACCACAGTGGCCGTCTCATTTAAACGGCACGACGGCTGAGTTTGGACCACAAGAAACCTACACGTCGCAGCTACATATAGAGCTCCCCTTCTGCAGTGGACGATAGAAACGGAACGAGCACGGGAAGAAAAATGGGGAAATCCGGGGTCATATGTACCACTGGACACACGATATCCACGGAAACCATTCGTCAAGCCATTATAGTAGATGGCCATTTAAAAACAAAATGGGCATTTACTCAGCAATTTTCCATAACCTGTACAAAATTCTGTCAAGGCACGTGGCGGGGAATAATTCCCCCCCTCCCGGTGGGTGGGATGGCAATTCATCATGGGGCACACATGCACGAGTGTGTACAGAGATGCACACACACACACACACACACACACACAAACATACAAAATCCTGTTTAGAGAAACTAATCCAGGATGAAACCAGGACAGACAGAGGATGCTAACGCGGTGGGTGGGGGGCACACGAACCCCACGCACAGAGAACGGAGGCCCCGTTCAAAGCTTTGAAGTGTTAAGCCACACTTCCACTCACTTAGCCTGTTATGCCACATCCTTTGCCATGAGAGGCAAATTAAAGTAAATGATTAATTCAAGACTGCTACACTTCCTCTTACCTCAATGTAGTCTTCAGGAACCAGCCCTGTCTCCCCTCTGGAGTTCTGTGCTTCCACCCAACCTCCCCCTATGTTCTGAAATGGACCGAAGCAAAATATATATATATATAAAAAAAACATTATAAATCACCTTTCAGCAACATTAAAATCAAGATATTTAGAGGTTTTTATATTGAGGAAACAAGGACAAAACATCCATCGTGGCACAATCTGCATATGTGCTGCTAATGGAAGGAAAAAACATAAATCACCAGCATTTAGATAAACATTTAGACACACACACACACACACACACACGGGCTCCATCAGCAGCAAACGTTACACAGATGGTTGGTGAGAAGCTTCCATAAGGCTTCATAAACACGCAGTGTTTGTGTAATGATTCCAGGGAATTACAGAACCATGACTCACAAAGTACAGGAGTCATTATTAACTGTGTTACTTCAACGAAATATCCAGGGAAAAAAAACTCAGGATTGCCATGGCAGCTGTAGGGGGAGGTCATGTGATGGTCATGTGACGGTCATGTGTGCTCGGGGTTGGTGGCACAGTGGGACACATGCTCACCTGGTTGGTGATGGTGATGGTTTCTCCTTCTTTTATACTCAGCTCGTTGTTTCCTGGTTCAGCAATGAAGTCATACAAAACCTGAGCCTGAACGGGACGGGACGGGATAGGATGGGGGGGCAGGGACCAGTGAATAGAATGATTAGGGACACAATCCATACGCAAATAAAATCTCTCCTCAGATCTAATAAACAATGACATCAGAAGTCAACGCTCCGCTCTTTCCCCATCAGAAACTTATGATCATCAACAAAAAGCATGAAGTGTGATGGAAAAAAAAACTAACTATAAAACGACAGCCGGGTGAAGAAACAGGAATGGATTTTGCTGGAACGCAGAACAGGTGAAGCCCCTAAAAAAGCCTGGCAATCGTTCAGAGTACTGAGCTACCGATATTTATGGGGCAAAACACACACACATTTACTGTCCAGACATCAAAGATGTTTTTAACATGGTAACAACCCTAAGCAATCATCTCCAGATGTTTTAAAAGTGCAAGATGTCATGGAGGAAGAGAGGAAGCTGACACCGAGTATGGAAAGAATCTCGTGAACATGCCTTTTTTTATGTGCGTGTGAGCGAGTGAGTGAGAGATTGTGTGTGTGTGTGTGTGTGTGTGTGTGTGTGCAGTACTAACATGCAAAAGCAGATTGAGGCAGAACTGAGCCATGGTCAACTAAAATGACTGACTTTAGCAGGCCCAAATTTCCTTAGGTAAAGTCAGACTGCACTGTGTGAGATCCTCATTTCAAAACAAAGCAGACAGGACAAAACAAAGGCAAAGAGATGCCTGGTAGCAAAAATTTAAACTTAAAAAAAAAATGGAGAATTTGTAGAGCACAATTTTTAATCTGCTGAACTTGAGTGTGAACCAAGAAAAAAAAATGTTCAGTGTAAATTTTGAAATTGAAGTTTGAACGGTGATTTAAATTAATAAATAGTTTACATAAGCCAGAGAAATATTTTCATGTGTGTGAACGGTGCCAGGATGTGAATGTTTTTATTGTGTAGATGAGCACATACAGACCAATAATTCAGACAATGTTATAAGTTTCCATAAATGTAAAACCCTGTGCTATTTCCGCTGCAAATAGCTCCTTTAATTTTACTTAAAACGCATATTAAGCTGTTGTTTTGCCCGACTGCCTTTAGACGAAAGGCATTTCCCAGTTTTATTGGACGGTCACCTGACTGTAAATCAATAAGATGGTGAACTGTGCCGTTTAAAAAAGGTACCACTGAAAGGAAGGTCGATGTCACATTTTATCCTCCTGAGTGCATCGTACACTGTCCCAACAGCACACTTATCAGACTGCAGAACTGCACTGTCAGGACACTCCAAACACCCACATCCTGATCACTGGTCCAAAAGTTCCAAAACTTGCGTCATCTCAGTCAAACTCCCTTTCATCGTCAAGGTATTTGGATCGACCATTTTAAAACAAAATAGTTCTATACTGACATGCATGAAATAAAATGCAGCGTATCTGTCTGTCTGCTTTCCGTTCTTCATTCTGCTGACACTGCATTATTGGATGTTGCAATTCATCGTTATATGCACAAATCTATAGGTGGTGTAAGGAAATGATTCACACGTGTGTCTTTCTAGAAACGTTACGCCATTGGAGTAGGTAGGGGGACAGTGAGGGAACGTGTCAGTAAGTTTAAGGCATTTTATTTTTAGTTTATAAAAAAGCTGATTAGTTTATAAAATCAGGCCATTTCAGTCTTTAAATTCGGTTTTTAAATACAATATGACATTAAAAATAAAATAAAAAAATCCAGACACATCTATTGGCGCTATTCAACCCAGTTAATGTTCTGACAGTCACATTACTGTCCATATTACTCACGATCCCCTGAACTCCACCAGCAGCAGACCGAGACCCCCACCCATTTTAGCAATACTAACGGAAAATATGCATTTGACATTATGTCGGAAACAGAAGTTACTCGTTTCAGTCGTCTTTTCTCGTCCCCCATCTTTCAGTTCTTACCACAGACTCTTATGAGTCACAGGGGAATGAAGAACAATACAAAACTTACTAGACGTCATGATCTTGGTGCAGGAAGTGTGCTACAGCTGACAAACAGCTCATTTCCTCTACTTAAATCTTTATTTAAATACAGTTAGTTTAGCTCAAGTCACAGACCTATTTAGACTCCCAAGAAAAACTGGAAGACCTCAATCTCCATGGGCAGGCCACTGGATGCCCACACACACCTGAGATAAATCGCCGGCTTTCAGTCCAACCAGTGGATGCTGACCCATCACACCTACTGGTAATAATGATGTCATATTCATGTTCTCCTGACATGACAGACTATCACGACAGAAAGACCCTGCCACTTTCCCAAAACCACACCTATCCTCACTAAAATGTGGAGCAGAAGAAAGGAGAAATAACAAAGTAATGAAGTGGTAAAAGGAAATATGAAGCAGTTGTTAATATGACTATTGAGTCTTCTCTCGTCCCTAACTGACTTCACAACGATTAATATGGGACCTAAAATATTAACAAGAAAGTAAGATATTAACGAGACAGTAAATTAGGACACAATGTAACCTACATTATGCACAGCCGCACACAAATACCTAGTTATATTGTTTCGGGTGAAACTAAATCAGCACCCGATGTCTTTCAACACAACGAAAGCGCACTACGTTTCCCGGCATGCCCAGCGAAGCACCGACCCGTGTTGGAGAGTCCTTAAATGTCAGAAGACACTTTATAGCACAGATTTTTCACTATATCTTACAAAAGGCAATATCAAACAAGTTATTTGCCCAGAACTTTCGCACAACTTTAGTCCTTTATCACAGTTTTAAAAGTTTTCTCTATTTCGGCATAACGCCACTTTAACGAGCTGCCCGTTATAACTGAACGTCAGCACGAAGTTCGCTGTAACCTACACACGGAAAAAACATACAATAGTTTATCATTTAACTCCCCAAAACAAACAACTGATGTACATCCTACCTTGACGGCCATTATGTGCAGATGTGCTAGTTACTAAAGAGAAGCAAAGCTGTATTTTCCCCTTTATGAATCCTCAGCCCGACATTGCTTGTCCATGGACTGAACGAAAACAAGGCAGTTCTTCACGGCAGCGCTGAACTAATTTTAATACATCACTAAATACAGAGGTGCCCTTTGACCCGTGAAAAGAAAAAAAGAGCTGCCGATAAGTGCAGGAGAAAAGCACAGGTTCAGATGTTTAAAAAATCTTTGGCTGAGCATAAGTGCGAGTGTTCAGACGGGCGGGTTAGTTCGGCAGCTGCGTCTTCCCGGATCCAGAAGACCGGAAAGATACTGGGCATCGGCCAAGCTATTTATGACAAATTTACTGTCTGCACTCACTTTTTTATTACTGCTGTTGTTGTTGCTTGCGTTTAAGTTGATTTACTAGTAAGATTGTGGACAGATTAGAAATATTTAATTTTGCATTTTGTAGGAATTAATGGATAGGTTATGGTATCTCTAAGAATCAGAAAAGTGGATGTTGTAAACATTAATTTGGTAGGCCTATTTACGTTAGATTGCAATCAAAGATTTCTTTTTACTTTTGAAGTGCAGTTAATGTTTTAGTGAAAGTAAACGAATATCCTGTAAACATTTGAAACTACTCTGTTATTTACAAATGTAAATGGTAGTATATATTCACTACAGCTAAATCAAAATGCGCCTAAAACGCTTACAGTCTGTTAATATTTGGACTGCAATGGCTGTATGTGCGACGTAGGTAACAGTTTTAATCACATTGGCGTGTGGATGGGGCACGTGCTTCAAATTATGAAATATCGCTGAAATATATATATATATATATATTTGACGAGGATGCCCCCTGCTGGTGGGATAGGAACAGACACAGTCTGACTAGCGAATAACAGCTGGAGGACTAGTCAGTACTATCCAGATAAGAGCATATCCCTCCAAAATCCAATTAAGAAATCTGACACAGATAGAAATGTTCTGTAGGTCTTTTTGTACATTCTTGTCCCTCTACTGAGTCAGCATGGCAGTTGCATGGTGGTTGTTTTTGGACGTTAACAAGAAATTGTGAATACGAGTAATGGACGTCGTTCATTATATTGTTAATATGGGCGACATTGGCCATCTGAGTAACAGTTGATGTGGTCAAACAGGTAGTGAGTACATGAAATATGAACGGGGCTATTTCAGATCCCCTTATCTGCTTCAGCAGGTTACGAAAGTGTACCAGCGTAATATCCAAATCGAATCGGTAAATGCTTTGGGAAAATGTTAAACAAGCACCAAAAATATAGATTATATTATATAAACGTTATTGATCCCAGTGGAACTTGACCCCCCCCCCATAACAGCAGAGTCCGAGGATAGCTTGATAACCTGAAGAACAGTGCATGTCACCCACCCACCATTAAACATTCCAGGCTCCCCAAAACTGATGAGAAGACGTTTGGCTTTTAAAAATGTATGTTGACTATCAGGGTGATAACTTTTAGGTGATACGGTTAAACGGCAGTTGAGATCTAGCTACCGTATATGGCGCATGTATGGCTCATTTACAAGACTTTTTTTTAACGTGAGATGATATTTTTTATAGGAACTGAGAAACATCGGGGTTGCTTGCGTGGTGGTGTGTGGTTGGACAAGTCTGCTTATGTTGCGCAGAATCACACGTTTTCACATTCCTGTCCCCCAAACTGTTGGATGGGGTTTATACTGAGAATTACTTGCACGCGAGAGTCCCCTAGTGGAGAAGAACGAAAACGGCATTTTGTATTCCAACCTTTTTGCGAAGAGACGTCTCCGATATATACGAAATTTCCAGAGCTTTGCTCCACTCATCACTTGAGTCGTACACATTGCTCTAAATTATATTCATACTATCTCAAGTAAAAATAGTAACCCCATTATGTTATTTTTATATTACAGACTCCAGTGTGCTGAATATGTCATCTTAAATTCGAAATTGTCTTCAGAGTTCTCCATTCTTTTTACTTTTTTGGATATAAGTGGTACGGAGATGTTAGCTCCAGGAGGCATTTTATTGTCCTGGTCTAGGATTCGTACAACAGCAGGATAAGGTAAAAATTCTATGTTTATTCTGAGAGTTTTGTCCGAAATTACAGTCCTACATAAGTCCTCATGAGTACTCTGTAGGAAGAAAGTGCTTCAGCTAAAAGTTGCACTCTTCTTCCGAATTCTTCCCCCCTTTCAGGCCTCCGGGGCAGCCCCAGAGGAACCAAAAGCGTTAAAAAAAAATTGGAGGGAAAACTACTCCATGATAGCAACCTGCTAGTTATATCTCTCTCTGGAGAGCAGTAAATTTTCTAGCCAGAATGTGTGGTGTGTTGGACCTCGTTTTGTGCTAGTTGTATGTCATAATATATTTGATTATTTTCTCTCAGTTGACAATGATTCTGCTCTCAGCATAGAGTTTCCCAGTATATTTCATATTCTCAGCCCCGCTGTGTGTTTTCTGTGGAGCGACGGCAGATGGTGAAGATTCCTCTTGACACCAGGGAAGCTCGACTCACACCTACGTCACTCACATGCACGCAGACTCTCTCCCTGCTTTCTCCTACCAGGCCTGCTTACTTCTGGGAATGACCCAGGAGTGGAATGGAGCTTAACAAAGTTTAATGCTGGTTGGATCGGAAGTACAGCCACCCAGAGCTTGCTGCAGCTGCGATTTTGGTGGCCCAGTTACGACATCGGCCGAAATCTGAATCTCATTACCAAGCAGTCATAAATTTATCTCTAACATCACTCAGAACAATGCATCAAAGTAAATTTTAATCCGATTGGTTGGCCCCACCTCCTCTAGTTGCTTAGACCCACCTCCTCTACAATCTGATTGGCTATCTCTGAACAAATCATTTTTCCTTCTGCCCTCTGAACCAATCATGTTTTCTTCTGCCCTCAGACCATTTTTGTCTAAGTACAATTCCCAGGAGTTTGATCCAGGCCAGAATCATGTGGCACAGGGAAATGAGTAAGGGTGATTTTTTTTGGGGACAGGAGTGAAGATGTGGTTAAAAAAACCTCAGAGGAAATTAAACAACACAGACATTTCGTCTTCTGTGTGAAGGAACCATGCAGGAAAAATAGGGGTCAGGTCCTGAACAGGGTTCCAACGGGGAGAAAAAAGAACCCAATCTTATATTCATCAGTAATAAGATCCAGGAGACTGAATGAATGAATTACTGAGTGAATGAATGAATGAATGAATGGATCTGTCACATGATTCTGACCCCCCACCCTGAATTTCCAATGTTCTAATAACAAGACCGAAATTTTCCTTGATTTTTCAAACATGAATCAATATTGAATATTCATACTAAACACACTGAAAACACATCCACGGGGAAGATGGTGGCGCAGGAGGTAGTGCTACTGTTCGGCAACCGGAGAGTTGCAGGTTCGAGCCCTGGTTCCTCCTGACCCCATCAAAGTGTCTTTGAGCAAGACACAACCCCAAATTGCTCCCAGTGAGCAGGTTGGCGCCTTGCATGGCAGCCTCTGCCACCGGTGTGTGAATGAGTGTATGAATGGGTGAATGTGAGGCATAATATGTAAAGCGCTTTGGAAAAAAGCGCTATATAAATGCAGTCCATTTACCATTTTACATCCAAGTTCATAAGGTAGTTGTTGTTAATCATCCATGATGGATGACCTCCCCTACAATGACAATATTTTCAGGGTTAAAAAGGCAAAATGCGAATCTGTAGAGTGGGCATCTTCAGAGACAGCCCCTGGTACATCACCCACCCTGCAGCTTAAGGTCCACGTGGCCTCCAGCTTCTCCGGTGGGCCTCACGTGTGATCAGCAGGACAACGGGGTCCAAGTGGATCACCTCAGGTGATGAAGCTAATCTTAATCGGCAGGAGAGCTCTCAGCACCACTGGCCAAATCCTGTCCAGTGTGACCCAGACCTGAAACAAGAGCTCTCTTCTGGGCTCAAGGCTGTGTGGGGTTCAAAGTCTTGGCATTTGTGGGATAATCACCACTGGTGATGCCTGTCTTCATGGCTTTGGGAACCGTGAAGGACTTCAATGTGCTGTGTGACACGAGGAAGAACAGTAACCAAGCATCATAATAACCGGTAAGTGAATTATATATTATATTGAATATATATTATATATGAATTTTCTAAAAAGATGGGGGCTGCTGCAGTGCTTAGTACTGTTACCTCACACCTTTGTGGCCTGGGTTTGAGTCTCCACCAAGGCTCCATGTGTGTGGAGTTTGCATGTTCTCCCCGTGTCATCGTGGGGTTTCCTCCAGGTACTCCAATTTCCCCTCACAGTCCAATAACATGCAGAGGTTAATTGGAGTTAGCAATCTGCCCGTTTGTGAGTGAATGGTGTGTGAGTGTGCCCTGCGATGGGTTGGCACCCCGCCCTGGGTTGTTCCCTGTCTTGCGCCGGTAGCTTCTGGGACAGGCTCTGGAACTCCTGCAACCCTGAACAGGACAAGCAGTTACAGAAGGTGGTTGGATGGATGACAGAAAGAACAGAAATACTAGTTGTACAGCCATAGGCAGATTATCTTCCTTACAATTTAGCTTTTGTGTCTGGATTATTGGTCTCAAAGATACTTGTCTTTTCTGTTCTGGCACCTTTAATATAACTAGTACTTGATGATCCTTCAGAAAACATTTTCAAAAGTAGCATGCAAGCAACACTGGAAGTCTATTAAGTGAATGCTTGGCTAAATACAGAAAATGTCATTTGGTTACAGGTCTTCTGGTTGATATACTTATTTGATGTGGTCCTGTGTTTCCATACAGTCGGTAAATGTGTTTATTTTCCAGATGCTAACAGTAACCTTAGCTTGCACTATAAATGACACTGAAATTGCTGAGCTTTGTGCTTTATTGAGCCAGATTCGAAGAAGCCAATAAGATACTGCACTTCATGACAGATTAAATACATTTTCAGTCTTCAGCAAATGTTGTGAGTATATGTATCAGAATGCTTTTTTGAATTGAATATATGTCATTACTGTATAAAATGCACAAAATTGCTTGATTATGAAAATCACAATGAACACTTTCATAAATACACTTGGGATTAAGGTTCAAATCTCATTGTATAATGTTAAGCTGTTTTGTGAGAAACAGTACGGTTGCCTCATTTTGGAATGTTTTTATCCACCATTCAATGACTATTTTCAAAAAGAAAACCCCACTGCAGAAGTCCCAAGGACCAGAAATAACGTGTCTCATTGTAACCATGTTCATCAGATCTATGTCTGTCCCTTCCAGTGCCACCCTTAAGTGATGCAGCTTTAGTTTTGGTGCGATCTGACTGAAAATGAAATGGGTCCCAGATGTACAGCGTTCCTGGGGAGTTTGTTTTGGAGCAGAAGCTGATTTTTTTTTTGCTTTGACCTTGACATCTCTAAGGGTGTAATACAATTTTCTAATTTTTCAGTTTCAATCTTTGTGCGTAGCCACTTTAGAAGTGCATAAAATTCTGTCATTTAAGTATTTAATACGATGTCTCTTGCTGTTTTTGCTTTTTATATGACCCAAACTTCTACATAAACGCTCAACACCACATTCCACAACAAACGCGTCTTCGTTTACGTAAGGGGGAGGGCCGTGCGTACTGCTGGCGTCGAATTGTAGTTTTTGGCTGTGTGCGTGAGTAGCGTGCGGAGGCGGGACTTCCGGCGGAGACACTGCGGCGGTTTCCGAGTCTACGGCAGGACGACGGCAATGTAGCGCAGCTGGCCTTTTCCCCGCGATCAGAATGATATCGCAGCGGGAGAGGGGGGAGCTCGCACGTTTTTACACAGTCACCGACCCCAAAAGGCACAACAAGGGATACACCGTGTACAAAGTCACCGCCAGGGTAAGCCGCAAGCTCCGGTAAACGTTCATCTGCGCCGTGGTGGTTTTCCTTCGTATATTTAAACTGAGGTGTTTATTGTCCCCCCCGCCCCGTTTATGGTTCTGCTGGCGTTCGCTCTGCAATGTCACCAGTCTTTCTCCGTCCTAAATCAAAGCGCAGTTTCTAATGATAGCTGATTTCACGATAACGCTGCCTACTTGGCCGTGCGGGGGGAACCGTTCGGCTCCAATGTCCAGCTTGTGTCCGTATTCGGCGACCCGACAATCTGACTTGCGGTGTTTCTGACACCGCACTGACATCTGGATTGACCGGGGTCTTTGGTGCCGGAAAGCAGGCGACCAACAGTGTTTGAAATGATCGATCACCCAGGGAGACGTGACTCTTGATATTAAAATAAAGAGAATTTGGGCGTTAAATAGAAGAGCCCGCTGAACAAGTACCCCGACAGCTGATCAGACCAGTGCGGTTACCACTTCAAGGCGCTGATTTTAATGCAGGGGTAATCAAAGTATTCTGACATGCATGCATATCTTTGAAAATCAGTTAATACAGAGGCTTTCCCAATACAATCCTCCCTTCAACATTATCTACTGTCAAACCAAATTTCGTCACCTGCAAGATGTACGAAGTTTTTATACAATTAATTTCATTATTCTTGATGGAATCATTTATGTCCTTAGATGAAAGCTGTAATTCAGCTTTTACTTCACAAGATGTCATGTTATCATATTTGTTGTATTATGACTGAGAGTGTAGCAGCAGTAGATTTGGTTTTTGGTCTTGAAAACAGCTGATTTTTCTCATATCTGTGTTTTATGATTTTTGATATTGATGCCACTGAATATATCTTAGACACAGTGAAAGTCTGCATCACCATTGTTCAGTGCAGCCTCACATCTCGCCTTTGTGTTTGTGCCATTTGCAAACTTTTTCCTCATTTTCCTCCACTGTCCGAACATATGCAACAGTCCTCATATTTTGCGTGTATGTATGTGCACTGTGTGAAATTAGTACCACTGTAACCTCACCGGCAGGGCTGTGGGTTTGAATCCCACCTCCAGCTCTTTCTGTATTGTAGGTAACGCTATTTAATTTTGCCCTTTGTGCAACTATGAGTACGAGTACATAGAGATTCTTTGGCTTTTGTATATCCGTCATTTCCTTTGAGATACTCATATAGAGAAACTTGAGATCAGACCGTAGGGTCAGCCTTTTATCCGGCTCCCCTGCAGAGTGATATGATTACTCTGCGGGCCAAGGGATTTGATCCGATGACCATCTGGACTCTGGCATAGATTACTAACCCGCAGATCTACACATGAGCCCTGAATATCGAACTTACCCTTTCTGTGTACAGTTCAAACGTGGTTTACCTTTTAGCATGTAATTTATGTAGCTTGGAAGTTATCACCTATCATTATAATGTTAATCAAAATAGCCAGAAGCTTATTTTCAGTCTTGTTTTTATTGCCTGTTTACCTTTTCTGGGTGGCACCTTCAGGCACTCCTTTAATTTAATGTTGTCACATTCCATTCTGGTGCATGTATCGAATAAGATCAGCTTTGGAAAGGACTTTATTACGGTTTTATTACTGTCATCTTAACCGTTTCAGCACTGAGTTTGCTCTCTTGCTTCCCCTCCATTATGGAGAGATTTGCCAAACTTGCCCTTGTGGCAGTGCATGCATGTAATGAGGTACTTGTTTGCTACGCCTTCCCGTGATCGTTGAGATCTGTTGGGCTGTGGTCGTGGGGGGAGTGATTTAGTGTTTAAAGGTTCGTGAATTGAGCTGCACTCGGGGCCTTGTGTGTGTGTGTGCGTGCGTGTGTGTGTGCGTGTGTGTGTGTGTGTGCGTGTGCGTGTGCGTGTGCGTGTGCATGTGCGTGTGCGCGTGCGTGCGTGCGTGCGTGCGTGTGTGTGTGTGTGTGTGTGTGTGTGTGTGCGTGCGTGTGTTTTTCCCCCTTTTGTCCTCCACTGAGGACTTCTGCCGTAAGAGAATGAGGAACCTTCCGCTGGCTATGAATGGAGAGTCAAAGGCCGATTAATGAACTTATTGGTGAGAGACTGCACATGTGTAGTGAGCTTTTTCTAGTACCATCCTCTATGCTTATTTCAGGTGCCGCCTGTCACATGTCGGTCTCCTTATCAAGGGTCTTGCTGTATCGACAGGCCAGGCAGGAAGCAGGGTAGCTCAGACAGGGTGACTGAAGTGCAAAAATGAACAGAATCAGAATTCTGTCCCCCTGGGGGAGCAGTTCCTTGAATTGGCTCTATTATTAGTGCCTGACATGAACGTGATCGCGACGTGGAGCTTGGAGGGTGCATCAGCTTTGAGGGTTCAGTAAACGCGGTCAGAGCAGTAAGCTGTGATCGGAAGGTCACCGGCTCAAATCCCAGAGTTGGCAGAGTGTTTTCACTGAGCAAGGTCCTTAACCCCCCAGTTGTTCCAGAGACCGTCTGACACGGCTTTCTTAAAAATTTGCGTCGCTTTGGATAAAAGCATCTGTTAAATAATATAATGGATTCGTCTCTAAAACAGCTCTGGGTTTGTCAGCGCCTAAGCTGCTCATGGGTATTAATTTACGTTCATAACCGCCGCGAGGAAGTCGCATTGAGTGATGTTCCCAGGGAGTGACCTGTGTCTTCAAGGGGAGTGGGTGATGACCCCCAGTTAGGTGAGACTTACTGCTTTAGCTGCTCTCGTGCCTCAGGTACCTCCTGATCTCTTTGGAGGGGGCTGCTCTCCCTCTGCCAAGATGCATGATGAGTCAGCAGTGTGTGAGAGTTGCCCAGTCGGGCTCTACGCTGAAACCGATTTTTCGCATGGTGTCAGGTCACAATGGGGAGGAGACTGGCAGGATGGCGCCATAAGTCCGATCCGATGTTGTAACATGAGGAATCAGCCTGGACTCAAATGTGTCAAGAAACACACAAGGCACTGTGCAGTATTTCACCTGTGCAAAAAATAAATAAAATTATTTTAGAGAGTGTTCGTTTGGAACCCTGTTTGGACACTAGATGGCGGTATTGGCATATAAAATGTAACGGTCACACTTTTGACTAAGAGTTTGTTTGTATATTCACTTAAAATTGTGCTGTTAAACTATGGTTCTGGCAGGTCAAATCCCCTGATTTTAATTTGACAGAATGAATGTTTTGTATCGATTTGAACTCTGGTAATTTGTGGAATCAGCATGTTGGCTCCTTTAAGAATCGTCTCAGTGTAAATTCCGCAAACGTTTCACTTACTCTGACAAATGGGTGTTTTATCTTTTGGTTATTGCTTGTTACCTGGAACTGTCTGGGTCTGGTGCCTCTTGTGAATTTGTGAATACTATGTGCCTCTCACTGCATGTGTGTAAGTGTCATTCGTGTGTGTGTGAGCACGGCTCGCTCTGTGTGTGTGTGTGTGTGTGTGTGTCTGTGCCCCCCTGTGTGTGTGTGTGTGTGTGTGTGTCTGTGCCCCCCTGTGTGTGTGTGTGTGTGTGTGTGTCTGTGCCCCCCTGTG
>JAODJX010000041.1:17900340-17912644 GCA_026776945.1 Isichthys henryi
AGGTACATGAGAAAAACACCACTGATACTCATGCTGACGTGGATTTCAGAGAGGTTTTGCAGTAGGTACATGAGAAACACCACTGATACTCATGCTGACGTGGATTTCAGAGAGGTTTTGCTCGTGTGTCGGCCTGCTGCTGTTTGTGACTTGCGTGCCAATGTGACTTAAGGTTACATTAGGGACGCACGATGATAGAAAAAAAATTCACATTGCGATATTTGAACTTTTTTTATTAATATTGCAATATCTATACAACAAAAAAGTTGAATTTTGCCAGAAAAAAGTATAACCTAATAGTACTTATCTACTATAAGTTGGCAGTGCTGCCATGGGTTGTGCCAACAGATGCAAAGTAGGGTTAACAAACCATTTGCTTTTGCTCACTATCGTCTCCATGGAATCCATCTTATTTCCATAGAGCAGAAGCCAAATGTCTTTTGGTGACCAGTTCCTGTTTGTGTTTCTCCTCATCACTAATTTTTGCAAAACTTTTCACAAATGTGCTTTAAAATCTCGGAATCAGTCAAGCAGAAAGCACAAGACTGAACTCATGCAAAAGCATCTGCGGTAAACTTCAGACTTTTTTTAAATTTACAGTATCATCAAAATCGCAGAGTAAAAGAGTACAAATGTTTTAGCGTAACTTTGTATTAGTCCAGCTATCGCGATCCTTGCAGTGTAACAATTGCATAATACATAATAATGTTTATATTAATACCGCACATCGTACAGCTCCAGCTGGCCTTTTGCCGTATGGTACAGGATGTATTTATAATTAACTATGGATGGTTGCCGTTTGCAGGATTTTTATACACTTGTATGCTATGTGTCCATTTTCTGCTTCCAGTTCAGAAAGACGCTGGAGGGGTGGACGATTCGACAGCTGCCAGTCATTCTGAATATGGAGGTACGCGCTGCTGAGGAGGTGGTGGGTGTCGATGATTGATGATGTTGTAGTGGGACAAAGACCCTTATGGATAACAACAAACTCCAGAGTTTAACAGTGGGTGGCTTGTGTTCCTGCCTTATTGAGGGACCTTTCTTGGGCAGTAACAGACTTGTGTAACACTTTCTCAGCCAAGATCAGCGTATCAATGGCTTCCTAACATTCTTCCCTTGTTGTTTACGATGGGCATTTTCTCTCAGGTCAGGTAATATGATGTCGGTCTGATTTTGCATCGTATTGGTATGTGGTGCTGCATTCTGATATAATCTCAGACTCTCTGCCGTTTGCCATGTTAATAGTTGTGTGTTTGCTGGTTTTCTGTTTGCGGCTCTGCAGCTTGACACTCAGTGGCCATGATGAGAAGGTCTGTGGTTCAAATCCCGTGGGCAGCAGAGTGATGTCACTGTTGGACTCCTGAGCAAGGCCCTTAACCACCAATTCCTCCAGCTGACCGATGTCTCTAATATGTATTGCATTGGATAACAGAGTCTGTTATATAGATAAAAATGGACCTGCAAATCCCAGAATAATTTTATGCTGTTTGAGAGACTATGAGTGGAGTAATGAGTGGAGTAGAGCGCCCCCTAGCTGATATCAAAATCGTCTTAAATCCTGAGGGTTGGATGAAAAATGTTTGTTGCTTTGGCATGGGAAGTTTTTGGTATAATCTTTTCACCAGGTTCTCATCGGTAGGATCCCCCCCCCCACACACACACACACACACATGCACTGGGGCATCCTAGATCTAGTTAAACATCATCATCTCTTTGGTGGGGTTGCTCTGGAAATACCATTCAATCTGATTAATTTCTAATCTTATAATCCCTCAGCAGGCATCTGGAGACTCGTGGCTTGTTACTGAATAGGAATTTAAGGATGCTGTGCCCTTTGAATCCCTCCATGTCTCGCGATGCACATTTTGGGATAAAAGTGATAGTCCTCTTTCAATTTCTTAATGAAGATTCATTCCAATATGTTAATGAAGATTCAGAATCTAGATGATAAATAGTTGGGTAACTGTGAAGCATTTTAGTGCCTTCTGTGAACTGTGAGCTGGAAGCTGTAGCACAATGTTCTAGAAATATGAATTTTGTCACAACTTAGTTTGGTAAACAGAAGGTTCTGGGTTTGTGTCCCATCTGATGCCATGGTAAAAAAGCAGTGTGGTGGTCAAGTTCATGAGTTTTTAACCCACAGATCAAGGGAAATGGTATCAGCTCTGCCTTTGCCTTTGTGTGTGTGTGTGTGTGTGTGATTTGAAATTGTGTGGTTCAGATTTCATGCCTATACATCATATTTTGTTCTTTTCTATCTTTGCTACAGCTTAGTTCATACTCCACTTTTCGGTCCACGCACAATTGAGCACTCTGATATTCACATTTATAGTATATTTGTCTGTATATGCATATGGTCACAGTCTGCGGATATAACGATGTTATTCCTCCAGACCAACAGAGGGCACAATCCTAAAGCCTCTTCGTCTTCTTAGTCAGTAGGAAGCTTACACATGAATTCATACACAGGTATGCTTGTGCTTCTTCAATGATGGGTTATATACGTGTGGGAACCTCCGCATGTCCTCACTCAGCTGCTCATCGAAAGCGTCCATAACTACAACTATTGTTCTACTATTTCTTCTTTGAACACCACTCTGTGAAGTCAGTGCTGCCACCTACTGGAAATACTTAGTCATGCACTGTCAATTCTTTGCAGCCTGTGGACTGAGTGACCCGTGTCCCCGGCTCTGTCAGGTATCTCCAGCGACAGTGATCTGATTTCCCTACTGTTGGACACGGACTCCCTGGCCGACGTGGACGATGGAATGGCCTCAGACGGGGACTCGCCGAACAAGCCACCCCGCGGCTCTAGCCCCTTGCCGCTTCCCCACCTGCCGGACGACTCCCAGGATGTGGAATCCAGCCGGGCCAGCAGGGCGGCGGTCTTCCCCAGTGCCCTGAGGCCGCGTGCGGTAAAGAAGGACTATTTGGAGAGGGCCAGCGAGCAGATCAGGCTGGCAGTACAGAGGGAGGGGGAGCAGGACTATCAGGCTGCCTTCTCCTTCTACCGCAGCGGTGTGGACCTGCTGCTCCAGGGCGTGCAAGGTACTGAAGCCACCCAGTCTTCCGCTAGTCCCCATGTGATATTAATGTGCTGGGTGGGGGTGTCTGAGATCTCCCCTGGACCACCTGCTTCCTGGGCCTGCCCCATTCCTGATCCTGGCTCCGAACTGGGAATATCCTGTTGTGGTATTTTGCGGGGGGGGGGTGACATTCCTGTAAAATTAGCGCTCAGGTTGGTTAGATTAAGTGCCGTGTCGCACTGCCTGCTGTAGTCAGCAATGTTCAGCAGTACTGCGGTGTTCAGGGCGTGTTCGGGCGCGTGCGGAATGCTGCCTGGGAGCTGGAATGATCATTGAGCTGACTCGTGCTTCGCGGTTCTCCTGGATGGCCAGCAGGAGGCAACGTCCCTCCCTGTATCCAGTCTGATGGAGTCGTTGGACCGGAAAGGCAGGCAAGAATTAACGGACGTTTTCGTCTGCCGCACTTCCGTTAAACCCTCGTTTGCATTGGTGATGACCTGGCTCTGCGAAATAAACGGGAGACTTCAAACCCCTGTGCCTTCAGATTCTAATATCCTGAGTTTTGTGTTGTTATGGGGCTGCACATCCTGCCAAGATATCAGGGTATCAGGGGACGATCATTATAGGCAGGATGAGATTGAGTTTTGATAAGTCAGACTTTGAGGGATGTCTGCTGCGGACGCTGCTTTTAGTGAAATCACAGCCCCCTCCCCCCACACAGATGGCGAGCCCACCTTCCCACCTTCGATTAGTTGATGTGTCTCTGTGTTCTGCACCTGCTGTTTCCCATGAATCTACATTTAAGGGCCCCTGACGGTGCCGCGAGGCGTGTTTGCATGGCATGTCGGAATATTTCCCAGCATTCCTGAATTTGTTCGCTTAGAATGATGTTGGTGTTTTAAATGCTCACCCTGATGAGAAACAATGTTTAGGGGGAGAAAATGGCAGCACAAAATCAAGTGTTTGTTTTGGTCGATTAACTGTTGTAGCACTGTGACCTCACGCCTCGAGGGTTGTGGGTGCAAGCCCCACCCCTAGCCTGGTTCGCACCTGAAAATGACGCGTTATCACACATTCTGAGAGTGCCGCTGCTGCATGGCATAATTACGGTTGCTGCAGCGTAACCTGCAGGAGAAACGTGCTCGTTCACCCTGACACGTTAATTGGCCGCTTACATAGATGTTTTCCTGTGTTGTTGTGCAAATAGTTTGGGGGGTAATTAGGGGGCTGTCAGAGGAGACGGAGCTGCTATCATGCTGGGGCCGTCGGGGGTGTCCTCTCAAGGTCCACGCAGCCCTCCTCTCCTCTGCCCTGGGGGCTGCCTATGCCTGGGTGGGGGGTCCTTCTTGCTCTGGCTCTGCGCTGTGTCGGTGCGCAGTGAGATTCTGCTCAATAGGGGCCCATCTTGTTCACAGAACGGCGTCCTCTCACCGGCTCCCTGTAGAGGAGTTTGTTTTGCTGGACTTGCCCAGGTCCTCACTGGTCATTGGTTAGAGGGTCCTCTAGAAGGTCTGGTTTTAGGGGGTCTGTTCTTCACATGTCCTCTGTGTGGTGACGAGGTCGACCCCCGGCTTCACAGCCGGCTGCGGACCTGCCAATCAGGAGTGGCTGATCGCGGTACCCATGTCCGTCCCCTGAGCTGGTACTGCCCCCCTTGTTATCTGTGTTGGGTCTCCGATATAGATATTTGAGTTTTGGGGTGGGGGGCTGATTTTCTGTTCTGGTGCCGCAGGTGACCCCAGCCCCACGCGAAGGGAGGCGGTGAAGAAGAAGACTGCAGAGTACCTGATGCGGGCCGAGCATCTCTCCTCTCGGTACCTCCGAGACGGATCCGAGGTGGGATGCATCTCTAGCCTGGTCAGTCTCACCCTGCGGCAGTGAAAAATCCAGATGGATAAATACACAAAAGCTTGTGTTGTTTATTTAATTATAACTAATTGTGATGCATTTAGAATAAAATAAAAATAATAATGAAAGCAATAATTATATTATATAATAGTCTCTGGGGGTCAACTGTCACTGTAAGTGAGTGAAAATCATTCTTTGTCATTGATTCTTTGAGTCTGTAAATCTGAGTGTTTTGGTTTAATTTCACATTCGTGGGAAGCAGACAGATGGCATGCTTTCTGTCCCCCGCAGGCCACCGTACTGTGATAAAAATCACAGTTTCTCAGGGGTGCTGTGACGAGCCCTCACTCCGTTAAAGGGCCGGACTCTGCATGTGTGTCAGGTCACGGCCTAGTGAGGGTTTATGGTAGAGGCCTCAGTGTTTGAAATGAACGATGATAAATTGTTTTTAACCATCTGGGATTCAGTGGTAGGGCCATGCGGTAGCTCAGTCGGTAGCTCTGTAAACTCCACACATCTGAGGTTCCTGTCTGGGGTGTTAACCCTGCGTGAACCCTATGCTGCGTGGGATAGGCTCCCCCCTATCGCCAATGACCACGATCAGGAAAAGCTATCAGAAGAAGGACTGATGACTGATTACTGTACTGTGCTGTACCTACTACTGACAAGGCTAGCTACAGCATTAGCATTAGCCTGGGGCTTTATGCCGTGAGGGAAAATGTGTGAGAAAGGAAGATCGTAAAGGGCCCTCCAGCCTCTTGTAGCCGCCTGAGGTCGGGCGCGGGGGCCTCCAGCTCTCCTGCACCGGGGCCATGATTGATGTGTGATCTTTGATGCCCTCTGCCAGGCCCCGGGGGCGCTGGGTTCAAGGCCCACCTGGAAGCAGAGGAACCCCGCAGAGGAGCTGAAGATCTTTGGGGTCCTCGGGGTGATCGACAAGGTGAGTCTTGAGGGTGTTGGAGGGGGCAGGAGCCTGGCCTTTGAAGTCGGGGTCGGGGTGGGGGCACTGAATAGAAGAAAGGGACCTTTTATCTAAGCAGATCTTGTAAGGTCACGCGAAGTGTGCGGGGCAGAAAGGTCAAGCCAAGGGTTGTGATGATTTATTCAGTGCTGCGTCTCTGTGAGTCTTCATCGCTCGTTAATACTTCACGCCAGCCAAATGAATTAATGAATGTGCCGAGCGTCTGCAGGCCCACTTCCTGTCCCGCCGTGACTGTTTCGAGGGGGTGGACCTCCATGAACTCGAGTCAGTGGTAGGTCTGTGTCGGGGTAAGGGAGTAAGCCCCCTCCCCCCAGGGGGATTCCCAATCGGTTATCCATCAAGACCATCAGCAGGCACCAGATGGGAGGTGTCTGTTCTCCTCCCGGTTTGGTGAGCCCTTCACCTCAGGTTCTCTGTTTAGATATGACATCTACAGCTCTTCCTGTAAGTGTCTGTGTGGCTCAGCCAGTTTGGATGCGGTACTTGTCATTGGAAGGTTGTTGATTCCAATCCCAGAGTCAGAGTGATGTTTCTCAAAAATATGCATCGCTTTGGAAAAAAGCATGTGCTGAATAAATGAATGGATGATCGAGAGAAGGTCCTGTCGGGGTTTATTGAGAGTCAGATGGCCTCCACTGGCGAGCTGACATCCCCCAGCGATGCACGCATAATATACCGCTAACCTCACGCCTGCCCCATCCCGGGCTGGCAGCTGGATCTGCGGTGAGCCGGTTCCTGCTTCTGGGCAAATTAAAACGTGGCCAAGCGCTCCGTCTGATTGGCCGCTGGGGCCACAACGAGCTGACAGCCGGGTCGGTGTCCCGCGTTTCCCTGGAGATCAGGACTCCATCCAATCGCCCGACCCCATGGCAGAGCACATGCTAGAGTGGGAATCGATCCAATACCCAGGGCATCTACAAGATCAGCTTTGGGTCCAGTACCAATAAAACGTGGACCATGGGCTTGCGTTCCTCCAGTTCATGCGATCCGCTCCCAGGTGGATAAATAATCATCTGCAGAAATCTCTGACTTTACAAGAGTACATTATAAATGAATAACAATGAAAGCCCGATGGTAACTGTAGTATTTAAAAGGTGACGGGAATTGTAGTAGCAAGTATTAAAAAAATGATATTGAAATCAATTTTGCCAGAGGAAGCTTTCTTTTACCTTCCATGTGTTTGGTTGTTACTCTTGATGTGATTTTATTGGGTGATGCAGTCGATTGTGATGGTTTAAGAGTCAATGTAGAAATACCCTGCGTTTGGGAGGTTTCTCTCTGAGCGAATTTCATCGCTGACAGATCTGAAGCATCCGGAAGCGCGGATAGGAGCATAACGTTCCTTCAGCCACACACTGCAAAAGCTTCGGCCTCGACTGCGCTCAGCGGTCATGGATGCCACAGTCTGTCCCTGGCCTGGAAGCTTCTGGATGATGGCCCGTTTCCTTGGGTTTTCACACCGCAGACAGAAAGCGCTTGTGGCCACATGATCGCCGGCCCGCGCGTTTCCGTCACGGCTCGCGGTATTGTTGTTTTTTTGGTGACTTTTTTGCAAGGCCCCCCCTTCCCTGTATTTGCACAGGGACTTTCTCACGCCCTCCCCAGCCAGTGACTTTGCTTTTCTGTCACGGTAATGATCTCATGTTTTAACAAGCCCCCCGTTTCCCGGCAGGTGAAATCAGTTCACGCCGTGAGAAAAATGGGACCCCCATCTGGCTCACGGCCGCCCCATCCCAGTGGGAGCCAGCGGGGGGCCAGTCCGCAGGCTCACATGCCCACCGACACACACACTGCCTCCTGGTGGCCTTGGAGCACGCGTGGCTCCTTTGGCGCTCCCTGCGGGCGTCCCCCCGGTGACGGGCCGGTCCTTGCCGTCTGCCGGCTTTCGGCAGGACTTCTTCAGTCTGTTCGCCCGGACCGGGGCCGCGGCAGATGGCGGGACCCTCGGACTTCCACCGGGCCCGAGGGCCTCTCACTTCCTTCCTATTTATTTATTTCCTTCTGCCCGAGTGTTTTGATGAAGACTCAGCGGTGCAGAAGAAGCTCTTCTGTCGCGGGGGTGGCGGGGGGCGGGGGGGGCGGTGAGGAGCCCGTGCCCACCGTGCCTACCGTGCCCACCGTGCCCGCGTCCCGCTGGTGGCCCGGAGCGGAGGGACGGGATGAGTGGGGGGGGAAGTGCTGCCGGGCTGTGGGGAGAAGCTGGACTCCGACTCGCCTCTCCAAGCCCAGTCCAGCTCTGCCCTTGGCGGGGGTGCGGTAGTGGCAGCGACTCCGTGTCATGTGACTTCCCAGGACCTCCGATCTCATGTGCTGTCGCTGCTCTTTGTGGTGCTGAGGGGTTTTTTTTTCTTTTCATTTCGCCTGTAATTAACTCCTGTTCCATAAGACAAAGTGATCGTAGTGATCATTTTTTAAAATACTGCAAATTTATTTAGCCGACGCTTTTATCCAAAGTGACGGACATTTCTGAGAAAGCAAACCATGGAGCAATTGGGCGTTAAGTGCCTTGCTGAAGGACCCAATGGTGAAGCCATTCTGCCCATCCTGCGATTTGATCCATTACCTTTAATGCTATTTTTGGGTTGATTTATAATACATGCTTTTGCATGATCTGTGTTTCAGGAATTTTATAGCCAAGTTCTTGCCTGTAAAGGCTGGATCATTCTCCTTTGCACGTGTATAACCAGACGTGTCCGCACGAACGTCATCATTCTCATCTGCGGACAAACGCACGCATTGACAGTCCACATGCAGCTCTGGACAAACTGCACATGCACAAGCTCTTCCTCCTCTGTATGCGCGCGATTGTTTGCATGTATGTGGAGAACTATGAACCGGCCTTAATAAACCTGAAATCACAGCACGGTCCTGGATCCAAGGGGGGCTTTCAAGTCCTGCAGGATCAGAGCTGCCCCCCCCCCCCCATATTCACCCAACTGACCATTCAGTGTCTAAAGCATCTTTTTACTCCAAGCAGAAGCCAAAAGACACAGTTGATAAATTCATGTTTCTCTTATTATGCAAGAAAGCTTTTTAGTGACTTTTGTCTTTTTCTAAACTTTTCTTCTCTTTTCATGCAGCCAGGTACTTAGTTCAAGAAAGTTGGGTTAGCCTGCCTCTGTCGGGGCACTACAGCAGGACGCCCCCTAGGGTCTCGAACCTGCAACTCTGGGGTCCACCTTCTGTTTCGCAATACCTGCAGCCTTGTTTGTCATGTAAGGTGAAGCTAGGTGTCTGCTGTTGCTTAAATATGGACGAGCAGCTGTGCTATTTTAACCTGAGAGGCTTAGTGTTTCGTAGGGGGCGGGGGTGGGTTGCTCTGCTCTAGGGTGCTGGAGCAATGCGTGCCCCCCCCCCACCTCCCTCAGGGACAGCCCTCCTTCAAGATGGAGAACAGCTGCTCAGTGGTGACCTGCCCATTTCTGTCCCCCGCCCCCCCCCCCCCCAACACGTGGCGGTATTACGGAGCCGCGGCCCCGGGACAGATGGAGGGCCCTCGCTGGCCCCGTGTTTGTGCTTTAATTATATTAGCGCCACGGCCGCCTGGCTCACCGATGAATGTTTATCTACGGAAAGATCCATTATCATTTAGCTAACACCTGTTCGGGAGAAGGCCGAGGTCAGGGATCAGGCTGTGAGACAAGCGGGTGGAGTCGCTGCAGCCAGCAGAGGGCGCCCTCTTCTCTGAGGATGGGGGGGGGGGGGTCCCCTCTCTGTAGCTGCCGTGTTTGTTTAAGGTGTCTGTGCAGTTTTCGAATTAGAATAAAAAGTATTAAAGTGGAACTGTTAGAGGAAATAATCAGCGAAATAAGTGGCAGAGAGGGCGCACTGTAGAGTAAATACCAAAAACTAAAAATATTTTTCTCAGATGCAGGTTTCTGTGTGGACTTTTTAGATAGCGTTTTAGATGCCTGTACACTGTCAGAGGAAGGGTACAACCGTAGTGTAGTTTTATTCCCTGAGGTACAGACAATATTAATGTACCCTCAAGATACCTGCAGCTAGGGTCCAACTGGCAGACCCTTGAGGGTGCAGCCCCAGAGACAAGCAATTGTACCCTTAAAGGTACAGACTGGTACTTTTCGGACAGTGTAGGTTCTTATTCAAAGTCAGTAGCTGAGTGATTGCAAACATTTGTTCTTTATGCTTTTATATGTGGTTCAGTTTCTGTACTCGGGGTAATTTGTGGCATTTGCACAATAGGCTGATAAATTGATCTGAAAGGAAACATGCATTCATGACCTCAGCTGGAAGCAGGATTTAAAAGTAACAAGAAATGGAGAAGTAACCCTTAGTAATGAAGGTGGTGGTGAAGTTGTCAGTGAGACATCTGAAGGAGGTGGAGTGCAGGCATGGTGGGAGCTGTCCCCCCTCCTCCGTGTGCAGAGTGTCTGGTGGAAAGGTCGCGCTCCATTTATGTCTGTTTGAACATCTAGGGTTGGTGAGTGAGAAGCACAGCCCACAGGCTGCGCTGCCTATCTCAGCCCTCCCTGCTGCCCTGCTTCGATCTGGGGGGGCAGGTTAGCTGTGGGCTGTGCTCTTGAGTCAAATAGGAAGTTTAGTGAAAAGGATTAAATCAGACTGAATGAAATGGATGGCAAATTGTAGAATAACTGCTTTAACTTTGCTTTAGATTTTAAGTGTCTGTTTTCACTGGCAAGCTGTTAAAATTGGACTGAATTTGATATCAGTCTTTCTTGTCATTCTCAGCTCTCCTGGTGTTGATCCACCTCTATTCTCCTGTCATATTTATTCATGTAGTACTATTATTGTAATTTCTGTGCTTGTATATGTGCTTACCGCCCTGTTCTTGTGTAAACGTTATGAACGGATGATTCCACAAAAATGAAGTGGATGGGTTTGAGTTACACCTGCTAGTTACTCAGTTAGTAGTTTTTCTCTTTTTTTAGCTTCTGTTTAGCTGGCCGGTTCTGACTTGAATCTGGGATTTTTTCCGGTCAGATCAGAACTCGGGCCCTGTTGTCCAGTTACCCACTTTGAGTCGTTTAGGGCCCCAGCATGACTGTAGGGCCCTGTGCGTGGTTAGGAGAGCTGTAGCTACACACGGGTGAAGGGGAGAAAAAAAATAAAACGGCTGTGATTCGGTAAATTCGGCCATGTCAAGTACTGCAAGCTTTGGTTCTGCTCGTACGATTTGTCTGTAACCCTCTGCAGTGTCGTTACTTTACCCATTTTCATTTTTTTAAAGACCTTAAACGATGTCATTATGAAATGGTCTCGTTTGAAGGTAACCCAGATGCCTCGTATTGCTGACTCTGCATAAATTCTGAGCCGTACGGTCAAGTCTTTACAGCTTGAATGGCTGCTCTGCAGACTTTGCTGATGGCTATTAAATACAGCTGTACAAAATGTCCTCATTCTGACAGTTGTTATTTTTTAATGGTTACATTTACTTGGATGCACGTAATGGTGAAATATTCATGTGAGAACGCTCTTCGGTTTCCTTTTCAGGTTTTGCTGGTCATGGACAAAAGGACACAGGAGACCTTTATTCTCAAGGTAAGTTTTGTATTTATTGCTATTCTTCTCATCAGTTTAATAATCAGTTACATTATGAGGACGTAATGAGTGATGTATTGTCATTTAGTATGCAGCACGGTGTGCTTTGATTTTCTCACTCTGCTTGTGGTTTAATAGCGATGTCTTTGTCCCTGTAAGGTGACAGCCAGCCGCCAGTCAGATGACTTAGTTTGCGAAAGTCCCTGCTAAACACATTGACCCATGTAATTGATTTTAATGGCGGCTCCGTGGCATCTCTCGAGCGCTGGATGCCAGCCAGATGCTATCATCGTACCCCCGCCCCATCTCCCCCTACCCCCCCCCAGGGGACTCCGGGGCCGTTGAGCCGGAGATGAGACCCTCTGTCTGAAGTAGAGAGTAACAAGAATAGATGAGTTTGCTTGATGAACGGGGGGGGGGGGCGTTTGCGAGGACACGTCTGACCTTTCCGTTCCCCGTCAGGGCCTGAGGAAAAGCAGCGAATGCGGCTGGAACAAAAAGACCATCATCCCCCGTTGTGTGCCTAACATGGTGCGTCTCCACAAGTCCATCGTCTCGGAGGACACTGTCTTCCTGGTGCTGCAGCTTGCTGAGGGTAAGTCCTCCACTTCCTCACTGTGAAACTCCCCCCCCCACCTTCATTCATCCCTTTTATCCCACCTCCCCTGCCTGGTGCTCTTTACGTTTTATTTTTCCATGTCTTTATTAATCTAGTTTTTTATAGCCAAATTCCCCCCCTCCGCGCCTCCAGTACCCCGGGGGTCTCAGGTACCACTCTGTCACTGAGGGAGGGGCCGGCGGGGCAGTGAGGAGAAAGGCTAGCGCTGGTGGGCTTTTGTCTGTGCGGGGCTCCGCCGCTCCTTCCAGCCACGGCAGCTTTTACCTGGGGGGGGGGGGGCGGACTGTCTGCCAGCACGGCCCCGGT
>JAODJX010000041.1:17915472-17927731 GCA_026776945.1 Isichthys henryi
GCCAGAAGCCGACATGCTTACAGCAGCTGATTTGCAGCGCCTTCGCGTGACCGCTTTTCACTCCGACGAGAAATCTCACCGTGCTGTAGTATCGCGAGATCTCCTTACGCCTCTAGTGGATATTCACATACCTCCTGCGGAATTCTCAGTATGTTTCTCAGCTCTAATTTCATCTTGAACCCATCCTGTGGGCCCGTTATCTGCCAACTGCTCCCCCAGGCATCAGAAGTGCCACCTGCAATGAGACGTTTAGGAAGTCTTTCCATTTAGAAAATGTCATTCATACTCTGTGTTGTCCTCCTGTTCGCGTAGATCATCTCCGCACTCCATTGCTTTGCTTTTAGTACATGCATTATGCTCACGCCCCACCTTACTTTTAAAGGAGGTGATATTTCTTGTTTAATATATGGCTGGTCTTCATTGCACATCATTTCACAGGCTGCTGACATGTAGGCCTCGTTATACTCTCCAGCAAGAGTTGGTGACTATGAGAGAATTCTTTCTGCAAACCTCTATGTTCTCTCTCTATAAAGTATTGCTTTGTTGCTATATGCAAACCCAAGGATATAGGTGGTCAACTCCTTCCAGGAGACTGAAATGTTACTGAAGGTGTCTGGTGACTAGCTATGAGGCCTGTACCCTGAGGAGCACTAGTTAGAGTCCCAGGGGACTCTGCTGTAGTTACGTGGAGTAGGGTGCTAATCAACAAACAACAACAACAATCTTCATCAGGGTCATAGGATTAACCGGATATGATCTAGTCAGTTATCTGGCTCAGTAAATGCGTAGTTTTGGATTAGAAATATCAAATTGGCAGTTTGCTTGTTTTCTTGTATCAGGTGGGAAGCTGTGGTCCCATATCGGAAAGTTCCTGAACAAGAGCCCAGAGGACAGCTTGGACATCCCGTTCATCCAGAAGTCCCACACGGCGGCAGTTCACCCCAATGAGGAGCTGAGCTCCAGTAGCCTGGATTCTGGCCCCAACAGAGAGGGGGTCACGCTAGGGGTCCTTCCTCTGAAGAGCAGCCTCACTCCAAGTTCCCAGGATGACAGCAGTACTCAGGATGAGGAGGCTGCCGATGGCTCCCAGCGGGTCCTGCTGGACTCTGGGGCAACCTCTGAAGAGGAGTGCACAAACAGTTACTTGGCTCTCTGCAATGAGTACGAGCAGGAGAAAATTGAATCGGACTCTCTGGAGGAGCATTCGACCCCAGTTGCCGAGGAGCCCTCGCCCCGGGCCCACCCCCTGCTGAGTAACGACAGCCTCTGCTCCCCTGTGATGACTCAGGAATTCCGGTTTTTCGCCGAAGATGACCATGGCGAGGTCTTCAGCTCTGCCTGCCTCCCTGCTGACTCACTGGACCAGTCCAAGAAGACGCCGATGGAGTTCTTCAGGATTGACAGCAAGGACAGTACCAGTGATCTTCTGGGTGTGGAGTCAGGAGACAGGCTGAAGTTTGAGCCCTCCAAACCATTCCTCCCCTCTGCCGACCTGGAGGAGGTGACAAAGGTCGTCGGGAATGTCAAGCTGCCTCAGATGGACCTTTGGGGGGTTGATAGCGATAGGGGCTCCAATGAATCCGTCCCTGTCATCTCCTTTAAGGAGGCGGTGGTGGAAGACACGGGGAGCTGTGATGAAGGCCAACCACCAGACCTTTTGGTGAACCTCCCTGGTGTGGCAGATGTGACAGCAGAGGAGCTGACTGTGGCTGGCCCGTCCTCGACAGATGATGCTAGAGTGTCCCCAAGGTTTGGGAAGCCGGATGTCTTGCAGCTTCACTATGACCTGGGGGATGATGTAGTCCTTGGCCTGTCAGAGGACGAAGGGGGCCCATCCTCGGTTTGTACCCCCCCTGTCTCTGCAGCCTACAGCTCCTTACTACCCGAGCATGGCGGTCTGCCTTCAGGCCCAAAGGCCTGCCGGACTCAGGCGATCGTCTCGCACGAATTGCGAGCTGTCCACGTTGGTTTACATTCTCCTCCAGAGACTGCGGACTCAGCCCGGCTCTCCCTGAAGTCTAAGCTGCGTTCGGACCAGGACACTCATGACCAGATAGGGTCTGAAGCCTTTGGAGAAAGCGCTACTGCGGAGACAGAGCCAGGCAAGGCGAGCGATGATGTCTCTCAGCTTTTTAAGGATCTGGATGAGCTCCTGCTTATAGCGGCAAACACTCACCTACCCGAAGAGTATGTTCAGCGTTGGGCGATGGAGATTGTCGTTGCCCTCGACGCTCTCCACCAGGAAGGAATCGTCTGCCGGGACCTGAACCCAAACAACATCTTGCTCAACGACAGAGGTCAGGCTGTTTTGTTTTATTTGTTTATCTGTTGTTTTGTTCTAAATTTATGTATTTTTTTCTTTCCCTACTGGCTGTTGCTTCCAGTTAGCTGAGTAAATGGTTCGTCCCGTGATTACTACCATAATTTGCTATCTGAAGCCTCATTATCATCTCGGCAGATTTGCCCTCAGTAATAGCCTCTGTAGGCTAATGAGGGCATTATTCTTAATGATACCGTTTTAGCTACGAAAGAATAATTACAGTTAGTTTCTCCTTGATACACATTGGAAGGGGAGAATGTTTGAATATTATTTTCCTGTTATGTTTTCTTTTAAAGGACACATCCAGCTGACTTACTTTTGTAGCTGGAGCGATGTGGAGGATTCATACGACCAGGAAGCCATCAGCGCCATGTATTGCGCTCCAGGTAGGAGCTGTATGGATGTGGAATTCAAATCCCGAGTCTGGAATTTCAGTTTGATCTTTCCATATGGATCAAATTCCAAACATCTTTCTGTGTCACCTCATCTCATCTTTCAATTTTCCCCCTTATAAATTGGCATGAGATTTTACTAGTTCAATTATACAAAATTCAATACTAGGCAGATAAAATTGAATGAATTGAGTACTATATTGTTCCTTCAGATTCTTCATCATGTTCTAAAATCATTTAAAAGATTTTATAAGATCTATTGCAGGATTAAATTGTCCTCCTAATATCTGTTAAGCCGAATCGGTCTGTGTGGTTTTACTCGTTACCTTCTGGTAAAGTTTTATAGAGTTTGCTGTCTTCCCTGTCTGGATGATAACTTCCACTTGATGAATCTTTCAGCCTTAAGTCAGTAGAAGCACGTGCGAATAGTTGTCCTAAAGCCGTAAATTGTCATTCATTTGGTTTTAATTGTCTGGTAGGATGGTTGATGCTGGAAACAGAACTCTGAGCCAAGCAAATATTTCAGTGGAAGTGGCAGGCCATTGTCCATCCCGTATAAACGGCGCTACCTCTTGTTTTATCTGTGCCGAAAGTCTGCTTCATTTGGCGCGCACTCTCCCTCTCTCCTGCCTCACCCTCCGGTGATATTTTGGTTTTTTTCAAAGCCGTCGCCTTTTGTGCAAGTCCTTAGCCAAGACTTTGTGGCATGGAATAGACAGGGGTGGAAGGGGTCTGCCAATTTTTAGTTGTGAATTTGATTTAGACATTTCTTTTTCTCATAAAACAATTATAATACATGTTTTATGGCCACTTGTGACGTCTGAGGGTGTGTGAGTTTACCCTAATGCTCAAGCGAAGTGTCTTCGTGCCGAACCTGTTTCGAGCACATCTGGGTCTGGGAGGCATCGGGGCTGCCCCTTTCGGACGGGTGACATCTCTGGAGTGTCCCCAAGGAGGGGGGCCTGCCAGCGTCTGCATTTGTATGTCGGCCGTGGCCCCGGTGGTACCGGCGAGTGGTCATGCCAAGACGTCACTGACAAGCAACAGTTGCAGGCAGTGCCTGTGAATGGCGTGTGAAATGAGCGTGGATAATCTGTAACTGGCGTCCCGCATGCGAGGCGGCCCGGGCGACAAAGGGGATTTCGCTCTGAAAGCCCGACTTAACAATCGAGCCATTTTCTCCAAGGAGTACCCCGCCGACCCCCCTTCCCAGTTTTACCCTAATCCGGTCGTTGTAAGTAAAATGAAGAAGTTTTATGTCTGAAAACTCGTGCTCTGACTTAATAGCGCATTAGGGTCATAATTTTTGTTTTTAATTGTGATCTCCAGCAGATGAGTGGCTGCCGTTTGGTCCTTGCTAGTCATCCCTGGTGTGACTGGCGTTGGTGTAGTCGCCCTGTGTCTTATGAAGGACCACATCTACTCCAGAGCAATTGATGTCTTGTTAGCTGACCACTAACCATTAGTAGCTTTTAACTTTCACATTATGGCACCGAAACAGGTAAAGCCATGAACACCTCAGGCTTGTCCTGTAATACGAACACTTCTTCAGCCTCTCACCTGATAGAAAATTCTTGCTGTAACATGTAGCGTTAGAAGCTATTCACGTTTCCGCTGAGCGGTGGACAGAAATAAAAAGAACCTCTCTTTGTATTGATTTATGTGATGTTTCATTTGCGTTTCATTATTACTGTCATACTGTATAAATTAGAGCCTGTAACCTTTTGTCACAGAATGAATGCTATGGCTTAAAATTTTACCTAAAAATGATTTTATGAATATTCTCCTGCTGCATGGTTTTTACCAGCTTCTTTAACATCAGTTCCCGTCTGAAGCTGACACAGCTTGCAGTCTCGCGAGTCTCTTTCCTCTCCAGCCTGACGCCCCCGTAGTTTGTTTGATTATTCCGCCTCAGCTGCTCGGACTCTCACCACGCATCTCATCTGCTCTCCTGTGTGTCTCGCTGCTCTTTAAATGGCCCAGCTGTCTGGCATAACCCCCCTCCCCCAAAGATTGGACAGGTTTCTGTGGCTCCTCCCCCCGGCTGTCTCCTCTGAGCATTGCCCCGTCCTGGTGCCTTTGGCTGATGGGGCTCGATGTGCCTGGGACAGTTGTCTACTGGCTCTAGACCTGACACCAGAGGGTCATAGGTTTAAGTCCCTTATGTTGTGCTCTAGACTTGCACGCTGGGTTAGCCGTGTCCTTTAGCAGGGTGCCCAAGATGGACAAATCGTGTGATAATTTGTTAGTGGTATTTTTTCCTATTGACACCAGTATGTATTTGCTTAAAAATTCATAGGAAGCCTTCTCACTTTGCCCATTAATTTGCTGTTCGCATCCTTCTGCTGTTTCTTGCTGGAAGCTAAACAGTCAAAGCCCTGATTAATGGAAGATTCCACTGATGTTCGGAGGGGTGGGGTTGCTTACGGCTCCCCTGGACTTGTACTAAGTGAACATGTTTTGCCCTTCTTCGCTCCCCCCATGACTGAATGTCATTACTTAGGTTCAAGGTGCTTTATTGCCATGTATACACAATGTGATGAAGGTCATACCCAGGTGCTTTGTGCAGACCATAGTGCCAGAAAATGCCAAAGCCAGTAGAGTGGCTCAGTGTTTTTCACTATTGCATCTTACCTCCCGAGCTGGGGGAACAAATACCACCTTTGTTCTGTCTGTGTGGAATTGGCATTTTCTGGGAGGTAGATTGTTGCTAAGAGGGTTAGAATACTGTCATTAGAAGGTCGCCAGTTCAAAACCATGTGTTCAGCCGAGAGATCTCACTGTTGGGCCCTTGAACAAGGCCCTCAATTACTCCTACCCCCACCCTTGATGTTTCAAAAGCTAAATAAATAGGTACAGCGTATAGTGAAGTTGGTAGCGAGCTAGCTGGTTACCAGAACATGTGATTTTAGTAAGTAAAGAAAACATTTATTTAATATTTAATGTAGTGACTGTTTGTCGCCAATAGGGGGCTGCCAAACCTATGGGGCCCCACACAAATGCATGGTTTGAAGTAATAGTGCCTGAGTATCTGCGGTTGTTCAGATTTAACAAGAGTTTTGAAGGTTGAAGCTCGTAGACTTGCTATCTGAGGCCCCCAGCCCCCGCCTGCCACCGTCCACCAACAGCTCTGCCTAGGGACACGTTTGACACCCAGGATCAAGAAAGACGAGTAGCGGCCGTCGTCCTGTGACACTCAGAGGGGAAAAAGGTGGTTGTGCCTTTGCAGGTCTTCCCGTGCCCCCGCCAACGTTGGCTGACAAAGACGTTGTGAAAAGACCTCACAGCCGCCCTGGTGGCGCCCGCTTTCAAACGCTAATGATCCCGAGCCGAGCCGGAAACACGCGTGACATTTCAGGGGCATGAATCGGTCGATCTTAACGAGCTGACCTTTTAATCAGACCTTCTGCGTGTGTGTGTGTGTGTGTATGTGTGGGGGTTATGTTTATATTACATTGTGGGGACCGAATGTCCCCCACAATGTAATAAAAGCCTGTTATTTTTGACATTATGGGGACAATTTTTCAGGTCGTGTTGGGATTAGAGTTTTCCCCATAGAAATGAATGGAGAGTCCCCACAAAGATTACAAGCCTGTGTGTGTCTGT
Organism: Isichthys henryi; assembly: GCA_026776945.1. Classification (NCBI taxonomy): domain Eukaryota; kingdom Metazoa; phylum Chordata; class Actinopteri; order Osteoglossiformes; family Mormyridae; genus Isichthys; species Isichthys henryi. The sequence goes on from JAODJX010000041.1 coordinate 17,921,791, forward strand.
GTGTGTGTGTGTGTGTGTGTGTGTGTGTGTGTGTACCTGGTTATGGCCTTTTCTTTATAAGTGGGTAATAAACTTGTTTTATTAATGTGGTAAGAACAACAACATCAATAAGTTTTATATGTATGTACATATGTGCGTGTATATATACAGTGCGTATATATTATTGTTGTGGCTGTGCACAAGACCAGAACCGTTTTGTTCTGAATTCCTAACGGAAAACAGACGCAGAAAAGCTCCTCCATTTTTCCCACATACAGATGTAAACATTTCGTGTTGGGCCTGAAACATTCACTTAAAGGAAGCGTATCTCAGATAAGGTGATTGTGATTGTGAGGTGGACCTGAATCACCTTGAGGCTCGTACTGCTGTTCCTGAGAGTCCCTTATACCTCTTATACCTTTGGTGCCCCCCACCTGTGTAATCGGGTCCGCTGTGGCCCAGCCTGGACAGTCCGAGGCATTCCGGGGTGCAGTGATGAGGGATAGCCAGTGGGTGGAGCTGATTGCTATCTTTCGCTGCAGCGTTCCCATCTTAGCGAGCTCAGACCCTGATAGTATGTCGGTTAGCTTGTTTTTTTGCCGTTCTGTTTCAATACTGGGCTCTCCACTCCGTTCTCCAGAGTTTCGAAAGCCGAGAAATCAGCCCGGCACACCTTCCCCATGGTCGAGGCGTGGTGTGGGGGACGAGCGAGACCAGCTGTCTGCACAGATCACCTCTGTTTGTTCTGTTATTCTGACTAAACAGAGATGTCTTTTAAATGGAAAATATTATGGGATGTCAGAAAATGTTTTTACATCGTTCTGTTTAATGTTTTGGTTTCTTTTATAGAGAAGTTTCCGTGTATACTCCAAGAACATGCTGATAAATATGTGGATTTATGAGTTTTTAACCTTTTTGATATTTTTCCTTTTTGGTAAAAAGAAAACCATAATAGAACAAATGAATATAAGAGTAGCAGCACCCCTGTTTGTGTCTCTCTGTGCCAGTCTTTCGGCCTTGAGTGTGCGTGTGTGTTCTGCCGCCATCCTCCTGTCTTCCTCGTTATAGAAGGTCAGCAATGGAGCCAGTCGGATCTGTTTCTGTTCCTTCATCGGGCTCGGGCTGGCTGAGGGATATCCATTATCTCACTTTCACTTAGTATCACCATATTTATTCCCACTGAGTTTAAGGGCATCATAAAGAATATGGTGAAGGGAGACGCAGTTGCTTTTCTTGAGAGGCCGGTGTGTTTAAATAGCTGTCTAATGTGTGGATTTTTTGTGTATCATTGTACATGTTGTATTTTAACATGTCGTGAGTCTGTACGGCTGCTACTTTGACTATTTTGTAAATGAGATTTTAATCTGAATGGGACTTCCTGGTAAAATAAAGATAAATAAATAATTCTTGAAACATATAAACGCAAGAGCATTACAGCTATTTAGGACACTGTACCTCTGATCAGAAGGTTGTTGGTTTGAACACCACAGCCGACAGGGTGATGTTAACATTGGGCTTTTAACCCCACAATTACTTCAGGGATGACCTCACCCTACTATTTCAGTTGTACGTTACTTTAGATAAAAGCTATATAGATAAAAAAAAATGTAAAAGAAAGGGCTTGGACCTTCACAGTGATTTTTTTTAGGTAAGTCAATTTGGTATCATTGTTAAATGGAATGATTTGCTTATCAGAATTCTTTATTGGGGAAGGGTAGAACCAGGCAAACTGTCCCCTTTGTGCTTGGTGGCCCCTGCCTTGCTGGCATTGGAGTGCCTGAGTTAATTTCTTCGAACACCTGCAGTTATAGGGAAGCAGTTTTTGTAAGTGCTACTGTCAAACCTGGTTCAGTTTCCTCAGGGTGGGTATGGGGACAGGTGCATGCTGGGAAGAGGGGTCTTAGAACAGTGAAGAAGGTCAGAAGTGGGGGAGGGATGGATCGTCTCCGATTAGCACGCGGACGCTGGAAGCCTGGGCTGATGTGTCTTCAAAAGAAAAAATGTCCGTGACGCACCGAAAACATTGAATGAGTCGGAAAACAGCCCTGGACAGTGGATAACTGTAGCTAGCTGAGGAAGGGTATTTGTTATATATCTCTTACTGCCAGTGTTTACTTCAGATGAACTAAGTGAACTCTGACCTGATTAATTTCAAGTTAAGTTTGAAGCAGGATCTGTGATGTGATGAGGTAAGTATCTCACACTGGACCCCACCCTCCTCAGTCACCCCCAATGGTGGTCCTGTTCACGAGGTGTCCCAACCAGCCGTCGTCCGCAGCGAGCGACAGACGCATCTCTTGGCTTCTGTTTGAACAGCCGCTGGCCCCTCCTTCCTGAAAACCCCCTCTCCCCACCTCGGGGCTCCCTGGGGATAGTTTATCATATTCATGTCCCGAAAACATGGCCCACCTGTACTGCCCTTTGTATCATCAACAGAACGTCTCCCCATATGTCCGCCGTTCCACGCTGTCCCACATTTTCCCAGGAAGAAAAGACATAATTCCGGCAGCGACTTTAATGCGCGATGGCAGATTGGTGGAAAGGTGCCAGACTCCATTGGGGTGGGGGGGCTGTCCCGGGGATCTATAAATACAGGGCCAGTGAAACAACATGTTTTCCACAGAAAACAGGCACGGAAGCTAAGATTTGCTGGAAATGACAAGATTACGCTGCTGCTTCACCAGTGTTTGCATAAAAGCTCAGTTTGAAAGCTGTGCAAACAATGACCGCTGGATGCCATTGTCCTCCTGACCTTTGGCCTGAGGGGTGGATGTGCAGGGTACCAGAAGAGTCGCTATGCTCTTTTCACCTAACACTGGTAACTCTGTGTGTTTTATTAGGGTTTATCCTTTTCATTTTTAAAGTGTACTTTAAAATCACTTTGAGTGCCTGGGACTTCCTTTTACTTTTCTTTTATGAGCAGCTATGGCAGAACCTTGACTAGGGCCTGTCACCTTTGCAAGTTTATGCTTAGTTGATTTTTCTGGAACATTCTGTTTGTTTCCTTTTCAAGCAACTTTCAGATCCAGACAGTTCACTCCGGTCACTCTGTGGTGTCAATTTGGTTTCAGCACTTGTTAGGGTCTGAATCAGCTTCAAACCCTCCACCCCATAAACAATTTAATTCAATTCAATTTGTATAGTGGGGTTTTCACATTTCATTATCTCAAAGCGCTGCAGAGCATCTCCACCCAAAGACCGCAGAGAGTAAGCCAGAGATGACAGTGGCAACGAAAAACACCCTAGAACGAAAAAATCTTGGGAGGAACCGTATTCAAATGGGTAGCCCGTCCTCCGGGGGCTGGCAAAGGAAGCCAAATGAGCACAGTGACAAAGTCCCAATTCACACTTTCCCATTTTTAACATTTGAGTCTCAAAACGGGGGGCAGGGTAGTAATGGCAGGCAGATACTGGTGCTGCTTCAGATGGCAGAATGAACAGTGTTACAGCAGCAGGGCAGACAGGAGAGACGCCGCAGGCAGAAGGGAAATGCCACAGGTAGTGGAGACGTTGCAAGCAGGAGGGTAGGCAGACTATCTGGATGGGCAACCAGAAAGGAGGGCATTACAGTAACCGTCTGGAAATTATAAAGGCAGGTATTAGTCTTTCTGCATCAGGGAAGGAGAGCAACTTTTGAAACTTGGCTGTGTTCCGGAGATGATAGAACACAATTCTAGTAATATTTCTAATGTGAACATTGAAACATAAACCTGAATCAATCAGGACACCGAGATCTCTGACCACTGTGTTAGGAAGGCAGTAGGAAGACCACCTTGGTTGTCAAACCTGTTTCAAGCAGCCTTAGGACCAACTAACAGTATTTCTGTTTTTTTCTGGGATTAACATAAGGACATTTTTTGCCATGAGCACTGGATATCTAGTAGACAGTCTTCTAACTGAGAACTGTGATGCATCATCTGGCTTAACAGATATATTTAACTGTGTCTCGTCAGCATAACAATGAAACCCAACACCATGATAATGTTACCAAGAGGCAGCATGTATAAAATGAACAGTAGAGGGCCCAGCACTGATCCCTGTGGGACACCATATTTGACTTGGAAGATTCATTGTTCACACACGCGGTACCACTATATTGGTAGGTACATGTGCCTACTGTCCATACCTAAATCCGCCCAAATCTATGCCCAGGAATGTGCAATGGATTAGGTTTACGTTTGTTGGTATAGCGCCACCGGCTGTCGGTTGGTAATGACAGCGATGCCTGGAAAGGTGTCCCTTGCGCTCTCTTTTGCTACCCCAGTGGACTTTGGCTTGAGCCTGAAGAGCCCCTTTCACCTTGAGGAGCCCAACCCCCTTCACATTAAAGCTAACAGTGACAAGGGCAGAGCAGAGTACAAAGACAGCACCAGGGAATGTGCCTCCAGGGGAACAGCCTAGTCTGAGACCTTTGGGGAGGGGGCGTGTGATCGGTGAAGGACGGGCAGTGTCCAGGGTTAAGGTTCTTGGTGGTGGGGGGGAGCGTGGGTTTCCTCCCATACTCCTATGATTCTGACGGTGACTGTCTAATGTCTCATGGCTCATGGACGCGTGCCGGGCTCCCCTCATCTGGAGGGTGTACTGTGCAGTCCTTTGTATTTTAAGAAAGCAAGGGGGGCAGGGCAGGAGACATTTAAGCATGAAAGTGAGGGATGCTGCACTTTCATGAAGTTGATGAATGCAGCTTTTTTTATCCCCTCTTTTAATTACCTCTTTAATCACAAGTGGGGAACTTCTGTGTTCTAATGTGTTCTCCCGTGCTCTCCCACACTCTCCCATGTTCTAATGTGTTCTCCCGTGGTCTCCCGCACTCTCCCATGTTCTAATGTGTTCTCCCGTGCTCTCCCACACTCTCCCATGTTCTAATGTGTTCTTCCGTGCTCTCCCACACTCTCTCATGTTCTAATGTGTTCTCCCGTGCTCTCCCACACTCTCCCATGTTCTAATGTGTTCTCCCGTGCTCTCCTGCACTCTCTCATGTTCTCATGTGTTCTCCCATGGTCTCCCGCACTCTCCCATGTTCTAATGTGTTCTCCCGTGCTCTCCCGCACTCTCTCATGTTGTAATGTGTTCTCCCGTGCTCTCCCGCACTCTCCCATGTTCTAATGTGTTCTCCCGTGCTCTCCCGCACTCTCCCATGTTCTAATGTGTTCTCCCGTGCTCTCCCACACTCTCCCATGTTCTAATGTGTTCTCCCATGCTCTCCCACACTCTCCCATGTTCTAATGTGTTCTCCTGGGCTCTTCCATGGAACTGGACTTGGGCTGTTTGGGCCGTAACATTAATGCCCCCCCCCCTCCAATTTGGCAATTTGATGGGCCCAGTGCTAAGTTGGGGCTTAGCCTGTTGTCAGTGTAGTAGAGAGGTGGGATTCCAGGTCTTGGGGAGGGGGGGTCCACGTGCATTGTGGGCCCATCAGAAAAAGAAACAGAACTTATCATACATTTGTCACCTGACCTCCCCCAGATACCCCCCCAGGAGATACCTCCTGTCCACCAAACTTTCCTGAATTACTACCTGCCCTATTTTGGGATGCCGCTGCTCCTGCAGCGCCTGGAGATTTCCAGGTTTCCTTGTACCTGTGGGAATGCTGAATTTTCGTAGCACACCCTGATTTTCCCATTTTGTCGCATTTATATCAGCAGTAGACTAATCCGACGATGTCCATCCCATTAATTAAAATTGACGTCATCGTCCGAACCAGAGGGAAACCTCCCTGCAGAGAGAGCTGGATACTGTTTTGCTGGTGTGGTGATGTCAGATTAATGATGGCATTAATGTCCTTTATCTGTCTAATCCGTCCCTCTTTCTCTCCCTGTTTAGAAGTCGGAAGCATTTGTGAAGAGACAGCAGCCTGTGATTGGTGGAGTCTGGGAGCCATATTGTTTGAGCTGCTGACAGGGAAGGTAAGCCCAGCATGGGAGGAAGCGTGTAAGAATGAGACAGGGGGGAGTGTGTAAGA
>JAODJX010000041.1:17946325-17976769 GCA_026776945.1 Isichthys henryi
CCGGCGCCCCGCCGCGCCCGCCCCGCCCGCCGCCCGCGCGCTCGCCGGCCCGGGCGGGTGGGGGGGGGGGGGGGGGGGGGGGGGGGGGGGGGCCCAGGAGTGACCCCCTCCGGCCCCAGGGGGAAACTTGAAAAGAATCCACAGATTGACGAGAAAAAGCTGTATTTGGAGTGGCATGTAGATCATGCAGTCAGGCGACATCGTGAAGAAGAGCAGGGTGGAGAGGGGAGGAAAGGTAAGAGACAAGAGAAAAGAAAGTAGAGAAGAGAAATGAGAAAAAAGCAGAAAATAAAGGAGAAGAGGAGGAAAGGAATGAGAAAAGAAAACAGAAGATAAGTGAGTCAGTGCGTCATGTTTTCAGGATGAAACTAAAATCCTTCCTCATTACAGAAATTATGATAATTGCATCTGGTTCTTTTCTGAAAAAGTCTATGAGAAACTTAAAAATAAGTCCTGTTGCGGAATGGAAGTTCCAGGTGTTTTTTCGACATTGCCACTATTGCATTAACTGACAGTAAAACTCAATCAAGCGGTGGATGGATGGATGTTACCACTATAACATTTCTGTAATTAGCATCCTCCGCTGTGCAAACTGCCGGTGATGCTTCTATAAGCAGAATCCATGTTGATAGTGCCTGACGAGGGTCGCTGTTCACAGAATGTCGACACCCTGTCACCCGTCTGAGTCCTGCGGATCTCTCTGCTCTACCCCAGCATCCGGCCTCTCCTTCTGCATCTCCTTTAAAAAAAAAAAAAGCCTGCATTCCCACCCGCGCATGGCCACCTGGACCAGAACAAAAACGGTTCCTGCTTTTCGCACTCATTTGTTTTTCTTATAGATTGCTTTGCACGCAAAACAGGTATTAAAATAACTGCCTAGAGCTGAATTTTCATAAAAATGATACATATGGGCTGTTTTCCAGCATCCTATCTCCTATAGGTTTTACAAGGACCAAAACTCAAAGTAGACATTCTTTAAAACGAGTACCCAGCACCACAAACAGACTTGCTCTGGTTAAATTCTGCTCTGATTTTTAATTTGACAACTATGTACTGGATTTCTATTCTAAAACCTGGAATCTACACTCACGAGCAGTTGGGTTGGGAAAAACCCTTTCTGGACCTTATTTTGCATAAACCTTGCAATCTTTTGTCTTGTTCCCTTACAATCTCCTTAGTGCGGCCACCGAAGGCAGATGCCCAACCGCGTGGGCCTTTGACCAGACACACAGGAGACGAGCGCTTCTGCTAATCTCTAATCTGGAGATTTATGCCTCCATATATGTAAATGGACCGTTCTGCGGGTGTTTCAAAACACACTTATCCAAAATATGTTATTAAGGCTTGAAGGGCTGCAGATGGCCACATAATACACAATCACTCGAACAAGGCGAGTGATTTTATCGAGCCTCTCCGTTGCCCGCTGGATGCTTACCTTCGAGAACGTCAGCCCTGAGCCCTCACTGTGCTCAGCTGATTCTGGGGGGTTCTGGATGGGGGGGATTAACGAAACAAGAAGATGATTCGCAGGCCATCCCAGCAGCCAGGAATGCCGGAATCAACCTGTGCCGTGTTTGTCAACGAGATCTGATGGAGAACGTTCCCGAAAAAAAGCCCCGGGAATGGCGGCCTTCACAGGAAATCAAATTTGTCTTCAATTAAAAAAAAAGCACGAGGATTCGGCGACGACAAATGCCACTTCCTTGTAGGATCAATGAGCGTTTTCCCTCTCATCGGCCCGGAACAAGATGGCCCTAAATCTTCCATGATGAAGACATAATATGTCATAATCAATAGGAGCGTTGGACAAAAGGACGACTCATCAACATGCAAATTTATGCGGCTCCACCGTTTCAGATGAGGCCGATTTCCACCTCTCTCTCTCGCACTTTTTATTTTTTTTCCTCCGCTCGATTCATCTTCATTGCTAATCATTTGAAGCTGCCAAATGTTCCCTGACACTAATGTATTACAGGTCAAGAGAGGCAGGTCTTCACCTATTACCCCCAAAACAATGCGCACCCCTCCTGTCCCCACTTCAGCTTTCGTAGCAATTAATGCCAGATGCAATCACAAGCCTTGAATAGGAGTAACTGGGGCTTGTTTGTGGCTTGGGTTCATTAGAAAGGAGGGCAAAGAAAGGAATAAATTACTTAATTGCAAAAAAAAAAAAAAACTCTAGGCAAAGGATGGGCAGTATGTGGCTCACTGTGTGAATGGAGGCCAGGGTACTCCAGGAATGGGGGATTGTGGGATTGCTAACACACACACACACACACGCACGCACACACACACACACACACACACACACAAACTGGGTGCCCTCCAAAACAGATGGCTCCACATACCATCCATTCCTGTCTTTGTCAGCCTGTTCTGCTCTTATTGTCCCCCTGTCTTCTTCCTTGATGCAGAGTTCGCAGAGAAGATTCCGGGAAGATTCTTAGATGCCAGGTCTAGGACAGCGAGGCTAACGTCTCCTTCTACACTGTCCCCGAGGGTTGGGGCTAGGGGGCAGGTGGGGGGTCTCTCTTGAGCTGGTAGCCTGGAGAGATAATAGAGAAGCAACAAGGGTGGCTCTTTCAAGTCAGGGCAGGTTCGAGTCGAGGCCAAGCCCAGCCCACTAGCTGGGGTGGGGGGCTGGGGGACAAGTTCATTCGCATCAGTGTATGCTCCGCTGAGGAGCGAGCGGGATGAGATTCCTGAAATGACCACTGGGTGGAGGGGCAAAACGGCAGTAATGTTCTACAGGATCCCGTCCATAGGTGTATAAGCAGTGCAGGGTTACTGGCAGCCAGCAGGATGGTGCCCCCTATAGACAATGCCAGACCATTACAGTCATCCTACATAATCTGAGAAAAACACATAGTACATTTAACAATGCTGTTTTTGATGCATAAATATATTTGAAATAAATTTCAATTACTATAAAATTGGGTAACACTTCACATTAGGGAGCACAAATAATATAGTTTAATGCCCTTACTTATGTATTAATTAACCAGTAAGTCTGAGTTACATACTGATTTCATGTTAATTCCTCATCACTGAATCGTGACACAAGTTTTATCTTGAGTAGTTATTATATTTGATACTGTCTCTGTTAACTACAGAGAGCTTTGTGAACTACTGAAGGAACAAGTGATAAATAACAGAATCTCATGTTTGTTGATGTTTCTTGTTAATGAATCACGAAGCATCTTTCATCTCAAGCAGTTACTATATCTGCTAATTCTGTAAAAAGAACCCTGAAGGATCTACTGTAGATCAAAGACCAAAAGAAGATGCAGCCATAACGCCTTGTAAACTCTCTACAGGCGGCTCTCGTATCGCTTATTCTCCCAGATTCATCCACTTGTCCTTTATTTGCCTGTAAACGACTCAAATTAGTGAATCCACAGGGTTGGGGGAGGAGTTTCTATGCAGGACTAACGATGATATGTGGCCCATGACCTAACAGAGAGGTTGGGGCCGCTACAGGTCTGAGGAGGTTCTTTCGCGTGTAGGCCGTGCATGGGCCATCCCTCACCCCCCCAGGGAACTGCTCGTCGCTCATTTGCATTTGTTTAGCTACACCTATCCCCACCCACATTGGGTCGGCGCTTCTGGGATGGGAGGTTAGACGGGGTCACGCGTCCGAGAGGCTCTTACCCAATCAGGGACGAGCACGGTGAAGCGGCGCTGAGGGTTAGACGATCTCGACGGGTCCTGCAGCTGGGCTTTTGGGGGGGACGGGGGATGGTGAATTGGGGGGGAGGGGTGTGTGTGAATTAATTTACTGTTTAAATCACACTTGTTCTTCTAATACAAGATACCAAACATCCAAAAAATCTGAAGATGCTGGCGTTTTGGTTTTGAAGAAGATATTGAGGTAAATGGAACCTGTTTTTTTATTTTTTTAAAAAAAAACAACTCTAAATTATGGTGTTGAAATGGAATATACATACACAGCATGATAAAATATAGGCCAACCCCAATGCACCTTGCTTAAATAATCATATGAAAAATTTGCTGTTGAATCATAACTTTTTATTTTATTTTTATTTTTGCGTTATTAATAATGTAGCTACAGTAGTTCAGATCCACATTCACGCAGCCTTGTCTGTCACCCTAAGCGGCATCGCTTGTCACTTTCTGGTGCAAAGGAGACATCAGTCCCGCTGAGACCAGTTACTGGCTTGGGGATAATGGCATCCTGCTTAACGGCTGGGAACAGGGGGCATTTCTGCTCGAAGGACAACATTCAAAGGATTCAAGGATTCAAAGATTTTACTGTCATTCAAACAAGTACAAGTATAACGGAATACTTGTTTACGTACCTCCCTGCAGACCTAAGCACATAGAATGATAGAGAACAGCAGCAAGTACAAAACTATGAGTACAATAACTTAAACAGCATATGCTATGCAGCATGCAATACATATATATAATATACAATAACATACAAGTAGGACAACAAGGAGCTGAGGTTAATGTGGCAGTAATTCAATGATAGTTCTAATATCACTGGGGGAGGGGCTCACGCCTCCAGTGTTACGGGTTCAGCTGCCATCTCCTGCTCTGTGTGTGGCTTGTTCTAAGTTTCTGTGGTTTTGCTGGGTTTTCTGGTTCCACAGTCAAAGACATTCTGTAAGGGTACTGGTGAGTGTGTGTGTGTGTCTGTGTGTGTGTGAGTATGCCCTGTGATGGCCTGGCATCCCGTTCCGGGGTCCCCTGCCCTGTGCTTCCTGGGACAGGCTCCAAGGATCACAGTGACCCTGTACTGGGTGAGCGGCTATGGAAGGCAGATGGACAGGAGACAGGAGCCTCTTCCCAGGATGCTCTGGTGACATCCAGATTCCCTGGAGCATCATACTGTCAGCCTAAAAGGGAAAAAGTCTAGCCCAGTAAAAAGCCTTAAAACGAGCCCACCATCACCTTGGTTCAGTAGCCGTTGGATGCTTCATGGTCACATGGTCCTTCTTGTGCAGCTTGAGCACCCAATTACACTCCTTGGTCCGAGCCCCAGGGCTCGAGCTGATCCCATCTTGACGCCTCATTTCAGACAATCATTCGGAAGAGTGGAAGAAGGGGAAAAAACGGTAAGGTGCACATTGACAGGTGTTTGGGGGGGGTGTTTTACTAAGTTCTCTGAGATGAGGGATCCATTAAACACCATTATTGGGGGAGGGGACAGTTTGAGACCTCGTCAAAGCAGAATATTCATTCGATTATAATGAAGAGGCAGGAACTACAAATTAATGCAATACAATACAAATTAAGTGACTTATACTGTAGTATCCATGGGTGCTATGTAGTATTCTACACAGCAGGCTCCAGATCCTCTGAAAACAGGAATCCCAAAACGCCATGCCTACTGTCTGATGTAGCGCAGAAAAACAAAGTCTGACATTACCCTTATTGCGTTGAGCCAGGAAAGATGTGGTTCCCATTGGTTGAAGTTTTTGGTACAGTCCGTCTGGGTAACTTCCAATGTAATTTGTGATCCCCATGTGATTCATAGCAGATGACCTTTGACATTTAAAATAAGTAATTTTACAGATCTTTCAAATCACAAAACCTGGGTTTTAAACAGGAAATCTGCAAGATTTCCCGAGGGAACAAGTGCTGATTCATACTTCAATCTCCCTACAATCCTTTTGAAAGACAGTTTGATGAACGTTATAGCTGATTTTAAAAATGTCTGTCTGGTTTCTAAAAACATCATGAGGCATCAAACTTTTATTCTCCCTTTAAATACTAGTGATCAACACTTCACTCTTTTCATTTCTTGAAAAACATCGTCCATCCGTCCCTCAATCCATCCATCCATCCATCCATCCATCTTCCAGCCACTTGTCCTCGTAATAATTGCAGGGTTCAAGTGAAACCGAAATGACCTGAGCTTCTCTGCTTGTGAAAATCTTAAAATGTTTTTAGCAATGGAGACACACAGGAAGCACACAGAAGGAAATTAAAGAATATGGTTGCCGATAGCAACTGGGATGTTGAATTAAAAACCAGGAGAACTACAATCTTAATAACCTACATAAAGACATTTAGGGGAGTCTGACATGGTATTGTGTATTTCGATTCATTACGGGCTTGCTTCTGGCAGCCCACAGCAATGGCCTTTATTCACAGTTATTTTTCGGCAGGGGATGGGGGGGCGGGGTTGGTCTGGCAATATAAGAAGAGCCAAGGCTGGGGCCTCCATTTCTTGCAAAAGTCACCCAACCTCACTGGCTCATTTTTAACAATATTTCTCGAACGTCGGAAGCTCCATGCAGGAGCCATTATGTTAATCTCTGAAAACCCAATTCGGCCATCTACTTAATCAGCTGCACTGTGGGCTTCCCAACATTTCACTTTTAATTCTGTGCTTGTACCTCAGTTTGACCGAGGGCTGCTTTTGTTACCAGCCTCCTATCTGAATACTCGCTTCAAAATTGATTCTTAAATGCACAGCACATGTTTAATATTGTTTAACAGTTTAAATAACTGACAGATTAAATTATAGGAGAATAATAGTATTTTTCTTGCTGTTGTTTTGTTGTGTGTTTTTTTTAGAGGTAACCAGGTGGCAGGATATTAAATCCAGTATCAGACCTTACCCCTTTACTGTAGCTGGTGTGTTGCATATTATTCTTAACATTTATGTATTTATTTGCTTTTTGCCAATGAAGTTTCCAGTCCTTCGTGTGCTGAGTTGCCACATCAGGCTGCTTGGAGTGAGCCAGACTCAGCCGATCCACATACAGTAAGAAGTTTGGCAGAGAAACTAAGATCCCTCCAGAGAAGTGATCAGTACTGAACATGCTGAACGTCTGATCACAGAATGAGTCTGAACCACAATGTTTCTTTACTTCTTTGGAGGTTTTGACAGGAGACTCAGGATTCTTGAGGTGTCTGTTAGTTGTTTGTGTATTTTTGTTACCTATTCACAAAGACACACTTAAAACATCCCCTCAACTAAATTACGTGTAATTATGCTACAATTTGCTGTATTATTTAGTTCCACTTTAGATACTAAAACACTCACCTATTATTAGCACTCAGTTAAAATCATGATTCAAATGGACGCAATTTCCATAAATACGAGGCGTACTAATGATCTATCCTAAAGAACGCTGTGCTTCCAACACCAACGCTGTGGCACTTAGCGGTGACTGTCCACAGCACAGCAACAGACGCTAATTGCTGTAGTCCATTGGGGACATTTTCACCAGTTTCGGCATCATAGCGGAAGCCTCTTTGACCCTCCTGAGGTGTAGACAGGAGCACAACGTTCGAATACCAAGTACCTTTGCCTTTTCTGTCATTAGGCCAGAAAGCCTTCCTATCTCACTAGGAGATGACATCTTTCTCTCTGTTACACTTGTACGTGTAACACGGTAAACCAGATCAAAGGTGATGATGGTGACCAAGAACCTGGCAGGAAAACTCAAATGGAGGGAGTTTTATGATAAATGGTTACCACCAGGTCCACGATGCAGGTAACAAAGGACGGGGGACCATGATCAACATCCCACCCGGTGTTCCCCCCTGAGAGTTAACTGCTAGCTGTATCGCTGTGCGGCATGAGGCTTACCTACGATTAATGTTTTAATGTTTTGTATAACGGGGTGGTGTACAGCTCTGCGGGTTAGTGCTCTATGCCCCTGGTTGGAAGGGTGTTGGTTCAAATCCCCTGCCTGGTTTCCCTGGAGGAAACTTTGATGTGATTTCGGTCTGCTGATGTTACCGTTGGGCACTACTGCTAGGCCCTTAACCCCAGTCATTCCTGGGGCATGACCAACTCCATGCCCCCTCCTTTATGTCACTTTCCACACAACCATCTGTTAAATAAATGTAATCTAAATTATTAAAGCCTCTGACTTTATTTATTTTTGCTTTAAAACAATTTGAGAAAAATTTATTAAAATGTGACATATATACATACTTATATAACGTATATATGTATATATACGCACGTGCACACACACACACACACACATAAAAAGTATACAAAAAGAAACAACCAATTTTTCAAACCTTTAAACTATATGTAAAATGCATTATATTAATCTGTCATCCATCTTCCAACCTCACATTCAATACTGGGTCACTGGGATGCATTATATTAAGGTATAAATAATGCAATAAGCCTACATGGGCATTCACGTTCTTCCTTCTAGAAAATGCTCTGTACATTCCTAAAAGCAGCCAACTTGCTCTGATGCCTTTTTGCATCCTTGGCAATGTTGGACCACTGTTTTCAGTGGCTCTGGACACCCCCACATACCCCCCCCAACGATGATGTCAGAGTAGAATCTTAAGGTCAGGCCTAGTGGTGTGGAAGCAGCACATTTGTACCTCAGCCAAGCTGCTCTCAGTGTCCGAGTTCCTGTATCCCAGCAGCTCTTGAGCTGGGCAGCCGGGCTAAGGCTGTATTCTTGTATTGCCGCCAGATTTTAAGTAGCAGGCAGGTATTGCTCACGGTGTGTCGCTGATAATGGACCCGGCAGCGATAAACAAGTTGAGTAGGCTGTTGGTCTCCACACTTAGGTCCTCTCTCCCTAATAGGCGATGAGGGCCATTTTCACTGTAACGAATCTGGGACATACACAATAGGGGCCTCTTCATTTCCGCATTGTGGCTGAAGTACTGCCGTAATCTCACTGTAGTTTGATGGCAAACAAAAGGTTTTTTTTGTGAGTTGTAAAGTGTATAGTGGATTTTTGAGGTTGGCCTGGAGGTGGAGGAAACTTTGATGTGATTTCGTAAAAAAAAATAGCTACTTCTTCCTAGCAAATGTGTTAAAAATGTTAGAGGCACTGAGGTATGATACAACAAATAAATAACGATAAAAAGAAATCCTTAGAACCACACCATAATATGGCGTTTCATAATAATTGGCGTAATATGCTATGCTCTCTGTCTCGGTGTTTGGGTAGCAAGTAGCAAGTTCTTGTTACTAATTGAAATACTCATATATCAGTCCGTAAATACTAAAGACGTTGTATCAGGTGATGTCAACTATGTATTTCTTTATATTATTATAGAAAGAAATACCGATCTATACGTATGTCTATAGAGTTTATTTATTTATTATATTTTTTATTTGTTCTCTTTACTTTTGCGTTTAACTTGAGTGATCACTCATCTGGCTGTAGGCTTTATGGAAACGTGCGTACGGATAAATAACGTTACGTAGCGTCCGTTCGGAGCTCGTGCGGCGCATTTACGCGCCGACAGTGATGCGTCGCTCCTGCTCGCGCATACAGTCGAGTGTCTTTGTGCCCGCACGCTCGTGTGCGTGTGCATAACAGAGACAGAGAGCTCATGAAAGACGCCCCATTGTCTGGTCCCCTCTTCATATTCAGCACTTCTCCAGGTGATAATAGAGGAAAACTAATGACTGACAGGAGCTGAAACAGTAGCGGCCGGCTAACAAAAGGCCCGGCGACTGTACTGCGCTTCTTCATTAGCCCGGGTTGAAACCTTAATCACAACCTGGCTCTCTCTGCTTATGTACCGACCCTTGGTTTGCATGTTTTTTTTCTTAAAACCTCAAGAAAAAAAGAAGCGATCGCCGGTCCCGCGACACCGCAGACCGACCCGCAGGAGCCTCACGAGGCGCATTAGCCGCTTACGATGAAAGGAAGGTAATGTGTCATTTAATTAGGTGAGCCGGCGCGTCTGATTTCGCCCAATCGCGCTATTAGCCCTGTAATTACCCATCTGCCTCGGCAGGGAAGTGGCAAGGCGAACACCCAGCTAATAACGTTCTGGAGGGCTCTCGACGCGACGAGACGGACGTGGCGCAGTGTCGCCTCGAACGGTCTCTGCGTTTCGAGAGGTGGGGGGGGGGGGGGTGTTTAATCATTTATGCAAACAGTTATTCTGAGTTTTTCTACATGTTCCTGAAAAGAAACATTAAAACAAAAGACACTCCCTATCAGTGCAATGAGCAATATTAATTAGTGAAGGTGGCTCTTGTGTTGGAGTCGCTCACTGGGTCATGCTGTTCCCTCACTATTCCACAGTTATGGGTTTGAACCCCAGCTCTGTGTGTGTTTCTGTGTGGTTCCCCTCATGCCCTGTGCATCCTAGGATATGGTATAGGCCCACCGTCACCCCTCAAATGGAAAATGGGTGGATGGATAGCTCTTGTATTCATTGTATTTTAACAAATACAGAATATGGATTGAATATGAAGAAATACTGTAATTGAGCTGACAGTTAACATTAATAAATCAATGAAACCTATTATTATATAAATCACATATTAGTGCACATAGACAAGGCCTAAACTGTTGTTATTAGTGCAATGTTAGGTATAATTAGCAATCAGTTGGCTGTTAACCGTGGGTTTTCCTTCCATGATTGGATTCACAGCTAATTATGCCCAATCTTAGTCTTACAATTAGCAATTAACATGATAAAATTGCTGTAGATTATCAGAAATAGATCTGTAGTTTAATGTGGAGGGTCAACAGATTGCTGATGACTACAGCCTTCCATTACACCAACTTACACCAACACATCTGGAAAACAATTCAGTTTCTACAGAATGGAAGGCACTGATTTATTTTCCACTACTGAAAAAAGATGTGACAGAATGAACAAACTCATAACATTTTCTGTAACTGTATGCTAAAGATCACTCAACAAAGGATGGGAATTGCTTGACGTACAAGCTTGCATCAGGAGGAGGCATAAGAGATCACTGTTGATGCATGAGGGTTAGTTAGAAAAAACAGAGAACACCAGAAGAAGGCTAACATATGCTCCAGTGATTACGACAAACCCATGATTTTGTTGACCATGTCAAACTTTGGGGCGTTCTCTGGTAGATGGCTGTGCAAGAAGACCCCATATATCAGAGAAGACCATAATGCTTAAAAAAAGTTAAAAAAAGCAGCAGAACCTCCAGCAACAAGGTGGATGAACTCAATCACCACAACAATTAATGTGCCGTTGGGAGTCCTGTAGATTCTTACAGAAGGCAGGATATGACTGAGAAATGCTTTCAATCTGGCTTCTGCCTGCTGTTTGGCAGAATGACAGTTTATTCAAAATATAGTCAATCATCACGTATGATTAATAAACGAAAATGAATCTGAAAATGAAAATCTGCTATAGACAAGTCTCTCTTGTAGGTGCTCTCTATGATATCATTTTACCAGACATTGCTGGGAATAGGTACCATCTTCGCCTGGGCCAGTTGGAATTAGCTGACGGTTAGCTGGTTTGAAAAGCATGGATCCGCTATTAAACACTCCCTGGAGTGGTGCTGCGGAGAAGAAGAAAGAAATATTCTCCTGCTACAATTATTCAGCCTGGTGCTAGACTCCAAGAAGAGCCACCTGTTGCATCCGCATTAAGCTTCCCCACTACCTGGGAGAAACCCCCCCTTTTGAAAATGCTCCCAAAGGACCTTTAAAATGGTTTGGAAAAAAAAAACACTTGCAGTTCTTAAGGAAAAAAGAAAGTTCTTATGACCACACTGGGTATTGCGCTAATCCACTTGTAATCCGTTTATGTGAAGTATGGTTAAGAAGCTCATATCAAAACCAGCCAGAAAGATTTTGTCGTTTTGGGATATACTTGGAATATGAGCCTGTCATTGATTTAATGCGTGTGGAGTTTAGAATGAATCTCTATACACAAAAGAATTTGGAAAAAAATGTCAGTGGCATTGCCTCTGAGGTCACTCTTCTATTCAGTATTTTGTCATTACAATGTAATGTCTGGAGAAGTTAGGCAGCTGTTACAATAAGGCAAGTGCATGTCCTCAGGGATGATTAAAAATAAGGGCTGATGGATGAGTTAAGGTTTGAAAGCCCACAGTGGGTGGGATTATCATGTACTGTCAATCACTGACAGCTTGACCGCTTTTTCATTGGTTCCTTTGAGTTAATCTCAGACAGTGATTGATGGTTAACAGTAATCCCACCCACTGCTGCAGTTCAACCAATGTCAATTCAATGTATATAAACAGTGAATCTTCTGCACAAGTAGTAAAATTTGTGGTTTCCTACACATAGCAATACGTTCTTTTTCCATTTATGTTAATCTTATTACGTTCTATGAGCTTATATATCCAGGACAACGTCACAGTGGACCTGCCTTTCCCAGGAAGGACAGAGCTTGAGATGGGAACACCCTGACTGTGTGATAGCCAGTCCATCATCAGGCACACATAATCACACGCAATGAGCCATTTGGAGACGCCGATTCACCTAATTGGGCTGTGAGAGGTAAACCAAGTAATCTGGAGGAAACTTAGGCGATCATGGGGAACCATGAAAACTACATACACTACATCAATCCATCCTTCCATCCATCCATCCTTCTATCTATCTATCTATCTATCTATCTATCTATCTATCTATCTATCTATCTATCTATCTGTCTGTCTGTCTGTCTGTCTGTCTGTCTGTCTGTCTGTCTGTCTGTCTGTCTACTTATTCATTTGTTCATTCATTCATTATTAACATACAAGAGAGAAAAAAGAATTCAGTTTCTTACTGTCAGTGCCAAACCTCTGGAGAAAAACAATTTTATGTACCTCTAGGATGAAACGTACCACAAACGTTTTAGGCTGAACTGTTCGCAGTGAGACATTTCCTACAGTATGATTTTACTTAACATTGTTAAATGAAATTCCTTCCACAGAGATGTTTGGGGAATGTTCTGCAATATATGCTGTCTTAATAAATATATACAATTACACATGCGTAATGTGACAAGAAAGTAATGTGTATTCATTACATATTATTTTCATAATCTTCATAACATTCATCCATTTTCCAGTTGTGTGTTCCAACAAATAATTGCTTCGAGTTAAGGTTAATCAGTGGCAGATAATGAACTTAATGAATAGCAGATCCCTGGCCTTTAAACTCATTAATTAATTCATAACAATTGCCTTTATTTCTAATTTAATCATAGAGTAATACTAATCAGTTTCAATAACTGTCATGTTGCAAATATGTATTATATACAAATTTCTTACAGTGCCATTTATTTATTATGTTAGAATGACGTTGTCCAACTCCTGGAGCATCATGGGAACTATTTAAAGCTGCATGCCTCATTTTCAATAATTATGTATTAAATAAAAAAACCACTGTATGCAAGACTTCTTAAAATAACTTTTCGCCACTAATATAAGATTTTTTTGTGTGGAAATTATTGGTCCTGGGTAAACCTTTAAAAACGTACTTTGGTATGCATAGATAGACTTAGAATTGACCTGTCAGGTGACAGTACTGGAAAGAGGCACAGTTTAAAGACCTCATGGACCGTAAACGTGATATAGGTCAGTATATGAAGATGTGTATGGTGACCCGGTTCTCATGTGTGCCTCTATTCCTGTCACCTTCACCTGTGCCTTATTGTCCATCATACGCTTCTGTTCTCATTTTTCCCGCCCCTGTCCAGACCTCGATGCCCTTCCGCACACCTGTACACTGATGCCCATCACATTTTCCCCCTCTTTCCCTTTTGCTGATGCTGAAACTGCTGTTTGGTGTTTTCATTTCTCTCTACCATTTCGCTAAGCTCATATCACTCCCCCTGCCCCTTAAATGAAATCCCCATTCTGTCCTCCTGCCCCCATATCATGTGATTCCATTCGATTTCCATCCTAAAATGAGTCCAAGTCTTGTACTCAATCCCTGTTCACTTTTCTATTATTTTCCAAAATTAACCAAGACATACTACTACAGTGTCCTTTTAGAACAGTGTTACCCGTCCATTTAAGCTATCTACCTTCAGAGGTTATTTTTTCCTTTCTGGACCTTTCCCCTCACGTCTTATGGTCGCCAGGAGGTCAAGCTCAATAGATTCAAGCACGGTTTCGAACAGGGCACTCAAGCACCCTTGTTAAACATTGCCAAGGGACGGAAAATCACATGCAGCCGAAGGGGGGCCCCTCCCTTTGACCCGGTGATCCCGGCTCTGCACCTTCGTGACGCTGAATGTCGGCTTTCAGGTTTCCACGCCGCAGGACCCCACTCCAGCCTGTGCGCCTCCTCCAGCTGTTCAAATGTCGTCTGACAGCTGAAGGGCATCAGGCTTTTCATGCGGCCACTGGAGATGGTTTTTTTGAGTTCAAGATGATTATATTGTACAGAATATTTTCAATATACATCAATAGATATGCCATCAACGCACTGTACCGTGTATCTAAGGAATGCCTTTCAGTGTTAAAACTGTGGGAGATTGAGTGTAAATGGAGTAAGAAGACCAAAGGGAGCCTGAAAGGGACAAAAAGCACCAGATTATCAGGGATAAGGAGTCTAACTTTAGTTGGATACTGATTTGCTCTTTGAGAGTTAGTTTCTCAGAGCTAACAATAAAGCAAGAATGTGCGCATGAACTGAAAGGGGAGGATTGTAAATAAATGCACTTTAACGCAGCATAAAATGTCTCAGTATGGATTTCAAGGTCGACCCACTAGACGTGCACAGCAGGGTTTGTCTGTTTCTAGCAGCTTCCGTGCCGTTGAATCGTGCTGAGGTCTGTAGCATGTATCTTCATTGCAATGAGTTTTACTGTTGATAGGGTGGTGTGTTGGGCTGTGATGTATTCTCACACCTCCAGCGTTGAGGTTCAGATCCTGCCTATAGCCCTGTACTTGCAAAGTTTGCATGTTCTCACCGTGTTCGTGTGGGTTTCCTTCCAGAGTCCAAAAACGTGCAGCTAGGTCAGTTAATGAATCTAAATTGTGCATGTGAGTGTGTGAATGTGCCCTGTGATGGTCTGGCGTCTAATTCAGCGTGTTCCCCTCCCCCGTGCTTCCTGGGATAGGTTCCAGACTTGCTGTGACCCCCCTACTAGATAGGCACTATGGATGGATGGTTGTGTTACTGGTATACATGGTAAAAGAGGCTGGGGCACCATATCGCTTTTTCTTAATCTGGGCACTGAAGGCATCTTGTACAGATTTTTTTCCAAAATTTGTGCGCCTGCTCTGTGAATCGTCCCTGTTTATTGTATAAATCTGTCGCCATATGTGGGGTCTGGTAGGGAGCGACCTTGGGGATTATTCCAATGTAATCAAAGCTGATGCAGTTTTCACAAAGAAAAAGACAAAAGCCTGCAAACCCAGAGCCCGAGGAGCTACCTGGAATCAGCTTCGCGTCGGCATCTTGCTGACCAGCCGAGGCGCATTCTGACCTCAAAACAGGGACAGGGTCACCAATCCCAAAGCTCTTCAGACCTGCTTGCTGATGAGTTCCGCTATACAGGAAAAACACCTTCTGTAATCAAGGTCTGTGTTGGACAGGCATCCTGTCCACTGTGTCCCCGGCCTCGTGCCCTCGGTTTACTGGGATAACCTGCTGACTCTGTACATGATAAGTGATTCTGGAAGAAGGATGGATGAATGTAATCAAGGCTCATACTGTAGCTAGGAGACACATTTATGCATGTTGTTAGTCTTAGACACGCCTTAGTGTTTTTTGCCCCTTCTGGAAGTCTTTGTGGATGGTTTTTCAGGGCCTGAGGGTTACGTGCGTGGTTTGCCATTACAAAAAGTCCCTTTCTTTCAATGGCTAGTCACATTCAGCTACCTCCAAGCCAAATAATGTGTAAGCATATATATCACCCTATTTCTCCTGGTCCCACTGGCAACGCAGATCTAGTGTGACACAGTATTCTAACTAAGCAGTAAAGTACCGTGCAGTTTGTTAATATTTGGACTGATTTAAAGCATTTTATAAATGCTCCATTATGCAATGGGTTTTGGTAGAGTCAGGATTTTAGCAGCTAATTATGGTAGGTGTAATGATGTCAAGCCTGTTACAAATTATTGCAGTAAAAAGAAATGGTTAATGAATTCAAGCTTTATCGCTTAAACCTGTCGTTCCAATGTGTCGGATATCTAGGGCTGACAGGATGAGGCTTTCGACATCACATGCATGTGGGGAAAAATGACACACTGGCGACCACGTCCGATCAATGACGCCATCATCTCCTTTAATATTCATAATATGCATCAGTAAATGTATTAAATCACACGGGGGGTGGGGAAGATTCTGCTTAGGAATGGCAAGCACACCCTTTTGCTGTCATACATCACCCGTGCATGCAAATATAGTTCTCTGGTTTGGAGTATGAAAGAGCACTTAGTCATACTCAGATAAAACGGGACTAGTTCGGCTTGGGGAAGTTGGCACAGTTCGGCACTCCGTCATTGTCTAATTAAAAAAATAAATCCCAACAGACTCAACCCACCCAAAGTCCAAAAGAAGAAAAAACGTTAATTATGTGCAGCACGAACGTATATATATGGCAAATTAGTTACAAGGTATTTTTAATTTGGTCTTCAGAATAACATCTTATTTTTATAGGTTATATTAACATGAGAATCTTCAATAATGTTTCACGGGGCCCTTAAGCACAGCATTAATAAAACTGATGAGTACACGCAATAATGAACATTGGCCAACCGCGGTACTCTAAATAAAATTAATGAAAGCACGGCCTACGCTTAGAAGTCATTTCTTACTCGGACTCGGGCCTTTAATCATCTATTTTGAGTTAAGAATTACCGCACGGCATTAAAACAAAGGACGGGGAGCGGAGAAGCGGGCCAGTGGTAAACGAGGGGGCGGGGGTGGAGGATAGTCCTCGAAAGGCAGGAGGACAGTAGCGCGGCCTCTGTTTGCGCACCGTGCTCACAGATTCGCTCCCAGGCATTCTGTCTTTTCTCTCCCCATGTCTTATTTTTAAATGAGCCACGCATTTTATAAACGAGCAAAGAGAAATGAAAAAACGTTTTCCAGGGTCCCATCAATGCGTGCTGACGCGTGATGGAGATTGTCTTCAGATTGATGTGCTCGTAGGTAATGTAACCCTGTCACGCTTCAGCTGGGAGTAACGAATAACTTAATTAATAAACTGATACGCACTAATTTATCTAGGACATCTGGTGGGACGGGATTACCATCACCCTGGGGTGTCATCATTCTCTTAGGTGCTGGATGCATGTGTATATGATGACGTTTGAGCACTGGAATTAACATGTTTTAGGTTTTTATAATTTTGCTAGAGACACCAATTACCATTGGTCTTTTTTTTTGTATAACATCATGTCTTTGGGTGCCTACCATCCAGTGTCTGCCTCAGTCCAGTGTGCTGTGTTGGTGGGAATACGATTCAACCCCACCCCCCTCACATGGCAATAAGGTGACCAGATACCAGGGAAACCAGTCAATCGCAAGCCACACACGCAATTTGGAAAAATCAATTACCTATGGAGGGAAAGCCTTGCAGTATTGGGAGGACATACAAACTACACACATAGAGCAACCAGAGAAAGACTGATGGATATTTTTGGTATACTTTTAGTATCTGTACCCTGGATACCAAGGCAGTGACATCGCATGACCCTAACTCCAGATACATCCTTTCAAACTAGCTTCAAGCTGCAATGTTCTAGATATCAAAGAACATTTAATACACAATTTATTTAATGCACGAAAAAGATAAATTTTACTGTCAGGATTTTATATTTATTTAACAGATGCTTTTATTCAAAGCAATGTACATTTTTTTTTGCAAAAAAGCAAAATTAGCCAGTCCCTGAGGTTAAAGACGTTGTTCAAGAGCCCAAAGTGGATATCGCTGGGGCAACCTTAGGTTTTGAACCAGCAACCTACTGATCATAGGCTCAGCATCCTAACCAACTGGGCCGCAGGCCTCTGTGTGTGTGATGCTGCCTCCATACTCTCTCCATGCAGCCCAGGCCATTTCACACACTACATTTACCACTAAGTGCTTACGTAACATGAACCCGCGAAAGCACTTGGGAGACCGTCCGGCTCACTGGCTTCATTGTCGTAAACCCGCAGCATCGCCAGTACTTAATTATGCTTATTTGCTTTTGTACTTTTCCTTTCTGGCTGAGCATACTTTATTTTTTTGCAAACAAGGAAGTTCAAGACCGCATAATAAATTCCCCCTGTAGTTTTTTTTTTGTTTAATCAAAGTAATCACCGGCCAACCAGAGTCCCAGAAGAGGAAGGGAGGGACAGATTCAACTTACAATTCCCACAAAGAAGGAGACGAAAACATATAATGAACGCAGAGAAGATTTGAATTATTCAAGCTGGGCTTAGATAATGGCATTCAGTATAATTAAGGATCTTATTTACTTAGAAACAGCTGATGTCTCTTGATCTCGAGTCCCTGCATTAAGTGACCTCTAGAAGTGGAAGACAATGGGTCTGTTAAGTGTGACTTGGAGCATGTTTTTGAGAATTATAGGGATCTGTTTAATGGCTCAGAACATCTTGCTGCATGGGGGGTAGAGGGCAAGCTTTGTGCCACTGTTGTAATTATTTCAAAGGATCCCTTCGTACCCACTCCCACAACCCCGGAAGGCAGTTTTTTTTTTCGCAGATGCAGGTTGTTCAGGATTCGAGGGCCTAATTGTGTAGGAAATGAGGTGACTAGATCTCTAGCGCGCAGGCCGCATTACTCGTGTGTCAGCATGTCCTGAAGCCACAGTGATGCGATGCGGGAAATACTGGAATGTTTTGGGGTAGGGGGCAAGGTCGAGGTACAACTCACCTCTAACTGATGGTGTTGAGAGGATGCAGCAAGACACTGCTGGAGCCAATGACCTGGTTTTCTTGGTTATGTTTCCTTAGTTTAGCCTTCCTGAAATATCAGATGGGCCTAATAAAATCACTCCATTCCATCCTCTCATTTCTGTGTCCCTTGCATATGTTTTCCCTCATGAAGAATTTGGGTTTTCACACAATATTTTAGCTGTGAGACAGACGCCTGCCTTTCATTGTAATTCCTTCTGCATTCTGGGTTTGGTGAGATGAAATAGAGCTGTGATTCTTTGCTGAAAGTGAGCTGAAACTATTCAGTACATGTAGGGGGTGCCTCAAGGCTCACTTGCGAGGTCTACTGCTTTTCCAGTTTGGCATTTTCACAACTGCACTTTCAACAATTGGTTTTGGAATTGATACCAAATAACTGCATAAAAACTTTATAAATATATATGCACTGACCATTAAACCTTTGATTTGAACCCACAACCTTCCACATGGGATCAGAGCTACACGCCACCTCATTTTCATGTCTACCAATGATAATAGGTTATTGTTAATATTAAGGATAAAAGTGTTCATGCAAACACATGTCACTGTATGTGAAACATAGGATAGACTTCTGTTCCTCCTATGGATCTGTCCAGGACAAGCAGCTGGAAGATAAATGGACGGATGTGTGATGTAATTTATAAACAGCCTTTTAAAGGTAATTACTGTAAGAGCTCACTGTCGGGAGACTAACAGATCCAGCAGTGCCACTGTGTTAGAAAAGGGCAGATTCCGTCAGAAACTAGAACCTCCTAAATCACTGGCATTTTTGCTATACTGTTGCAGTGATGAATATGGAGAAGATCCACCCATCTTCTACCACCACTCATCCATGCAGGGTGTCAGTGAGATGCCTGGGAAGCACCCAGCAAAGGTGAGATGTGAGTCCATCGCCTGTAGTCAGAAATAAATTTATAATTTATTTTTAATTTATGAATTTAATTTATAAAAAAATATCATTTTCATTGAATGGGGGTAGAAGTAAATTTCACACACAAGTTTGTAATTATATTTTTGCGGGGACTCTCCATTCATTTCTATGTGGAAAACTCTAATCCCAGCATGACAACCTTAACCCCTACCCAGCCCTAACCTTACCCATAAGTAACCAAACAAAATACGAGACTTGTGGCATTTTTTGTTTTTTGATTGCATTCACAGATCTTTGAGGGGACCTGAAAAATGGTCCACACGATGTCAAATGTCAGATTTTTGTGGTCCCCACAATGTATTAGAAACATACTCACACATCCACACAAACACAAGGAGAGCTCCACGGCCACACAAACACAGTGTGAGCTCCACGGCCACACAAACACAGGGAGAGCTCCACGGCCACACAAACACAGGGAGAGCTCCACGGCCACACAAACACAGGGAGAGCTTCACGGCCACACAAACACAGGCAGAGCTCCACGGCCACACAAACACAGGCAGAGCTCCACGGCCACACAAACACAGGCAGAGCTCCACGCCCACACAAACACAGGGACAACTCCATGGCCACACAAACACAGGCAGAGCTCCACGGCCACACAAACACATGGACAGCTCCACGGCCACACAAACACAGGCAGAGCTCCACGCCCACACAAACACAGGGAGAGCTCCACGCCCACACAAACACAGGCAGAACCTCACGCCCACACAAACACAGGGAGAGCTTCACGCCCACACAAACACAGGGAGAGCTCCACACCCACACAAACACAGGCAGAGCAGACAGGTTGGATTTGAACCCCCATCCTTGGAGGCAAACAGCAGTCATGCCACCCATACTGACTTACCAAAGTCACAATTTGGCCCCTACATTGTGTCTCCAAGGATGGTCACCTGCTCTCTGCATTCTCCTTTGCGATGCAGCTTTGTCGCGGTTTCCTGCGCACCGGTGACAGTGACCTCGCCTGCACAGTGTGAGGTCACACAGCAGAGGTGCAGAGGGATCATCCCAGATTTGGCCTACATAGCATACAGCTGGGGCCTTTCCTCCATGTTCAGCCATAATTGTGATTATAAATCACAGGAATACGGTAACATAAACAGTTATTTATGCAATGCACATAAAGACAAGAATAAAAGAAGAAACACTCACTCCATCACAGTTCATCCTTATTTTGGAAACGGTTCTCTTTTATTTAATAGTCTTGAAAGGGGGTTTGTCAGCATTGTACATCTGTTTTTAAGGCTGCCTTATAAGAGAAGAATAAATCTATAGCATTACTCTAGCCCTGTTACAAACAGAGAGGTTAGGACAAGCCCTGTGATTGGCTGAAGTGAGTGATGGGTGGGAGTACGCCAAAAAGAATACCTTTCAAAATAAAAGTCATGCAGCCCTCGAAGTAACAAGTGTGTTCTCTCAGAGGAAGTTATTGTCATTAAGACAGTAGCCTATAAGGGCAAAATGAGCTGAAGAATGATCTGAATGAAAATCCATTGCAGGTGTGCAGTTTTGTGGAGAAATCAAGAAAGCAGGGTCTCATAAGTAGACTGCACATGCTACATGGAACACAGATAAATTCAAGGCGAAACACATGAAACACCCAGACCTCTTCCCAAACCAAGCCTTTAGCGGGACCCCCCTGGGTGTGTCCCCCTGGTGGCCACAAATAGTCACTACATTGCATATTAAAGAAAGTGTCTTCTGCTAAACAGCTAGTTAGCTATGAATTTCTGACTCTGGCTATTTAGTTTTTGAAACATTGGAAAGGGAGCCCACAGGCAACAAAGATGCGACAAAATGAAGTAGTGTCTTTGCTTACACGGTGCTTCTTTTATAAAGAGTATGGAAATCTCTTAACAATACGCAGCTTCCGGAAAGACGTCGGGGCAAGGCGTGAGCACTGAGCGTCAGCCTGAACTGGGCAGTTACAGAACCAAGGAACAGGCCGTATAATATTCAGACAGAAGTCGCACTGGACTGAACAAGTGGATCTCACGCAGAAAACATGGAAGAATAAACTCAAGTGATGATTTGGACACGTTTTAAAATGCAGATATAAGTAGCAGGTTTAAGCCCTAACACACCCACTGTTTTACCCAAAGTGTAATACAAATGAAGCATACAGCTCCTAAAGTGTACCTGATGATGACTGGTGATGGGGAAGAGGGTTAGGGGCAGGAAAAACAGGCTCGCTGGTACTCTGTTGCTTAGAAACGTAAAAGGCACTGTAATTTTAAACGGCAAACTGGACAAGCTGAATGAAATGCTAAAACAGCTGTTCAGCCCAAAAATCACAGCTAGGATGTTTGTAAATGCTCAGAATGAGGACCCGTCATTCAAACCAAGACTTTGGTACAGGAGAAATATTTTATTCTTGGACCACAAGTGGAAATTAATATAATTATTATCAACATTGTGGTACAATGGGATCCGAGGGTTTCGCAGTGACACACTCGTTCGCTGATATGAGTCCATTTGCCCCATTGTGCTTGATGACTGTCGTTAATTCCAGTAGACAGAGAATCAGTAAGGAATACACCTTGGAAATATTGGCAACACTTTACTTAAAGCCATGTCTTTAGTCAGTTATTAACACGTTCATAACAAACAATAATGGATTCATAAAGCATTATAAACATGGCTAAAAATCAATAGGCATACATTATATCTATACGTTCTGTATTATGCGTTATGGATGCTTTATGAAGCACTCATGTATGATGCACCATAGATACGTTTATAATGCATTATAATGGTTGGAAATTTCAAGGAAGACTTGGGAACAGAATGAGGTGACATGAAGAGAGGAAGAAGGGGGACCTTATTTAGGGAAATGAGCTGAGACGAGTTGAAGGAGTGAAAATAGAGATTGTTGTTTTGGCTTCAGCTCAAGAGGAGTGCAGGAAGGGGTTCAGTGTCACTGAACCTGTTTCAGCGGCACATTTGGTGTTACACTGATTTGGTGTTACACTGATTTGGTGTTGCACC
This sequence comes from Isichthys henryi, assembly GCA_026776945.1. Lineage (NCBI taxonomy): Eukaryota > Metazoa > Chordata > Actinopteri > Osteoglossiformes > Mormyridae > Isichthys > Isichthys henryi. Next base: position 17,968,844 of record JAODJX010000041.1, read on the forward strand.
AAGCCACTTAGGTAGTCTGTATACATAAATACTGGACCGTCACACTCGATTTTAATGATACAGAACTTGATTAGTTGGCATCACCAACATGTGCTGGATTGTAGATAGATAGTATAATGGATAGATAGATGTATGGATGGATAATCAGTTTGGACGACACAGGAATAAGATACAGAGTAATGATGCAGCACTGTAGTGCTTTTGGGGCCTCAGAATCTGCACGCAATTCTACAGGCTGAAGCAGAAATCAGGTGAGAATGATCAGGTCACCATTTTTGCACTCAAACTCAAATTTTTTTTTTTAAGCAGATGTTTTAAAATGACGCATATCATCTCCTCTTAGAAGTTCCAACCTTCCCTGAGTGACATTCCTCCTACATTTTACTCATCTGCTGCCTGGTGATGCGATCTCCGTGGCAACGGGTGCCTGCCTGAAGGCTAGTTTCAGGGCTAGGAGCTCCCAGTCAGGCCCGATGGGGAGGGCTGCGATCCCAGCATCACTGCAGCCAACCGCCCCCACCCCCCGCCATCAGGTTCATTCAACAAGCTTGTCACTTAACTCACTAATGTTATGCTTCTGTTTCTTGTTTGAGCTCCGGATGCGATCATGCTGATGGTACCCTACAAAATTGTATTTTTTTTTCCTGAATATCGATCTGTGCATCTTCTAGAACTGTTTTTCCAGGAAAGGCAGGTGGGTGAGGGGACAAGAGTCAACCTGAAGACGCATGAGGCTGGAGACACCAAAGACGGAAGGTCAGGTCACAGCAGGACACAAGCACATAGTCACATAATAAAGGCACGTCGTTTAGTCCGACTGCTGCTGGAATTCGGAGTATCCAGAGGAAATGTACACAGACGGAGAGAAAATACAAAGTCCACATGCACAGAGCCGGGGGCGGGAATCAAATTCACGGCCCCGGAGGAATGAGACTACACAGTTCAGAGTCCCTGCTGAGTCGCCATTCTGCCCCCACAGGTAGCCTCGACACGGTGCAGCCTCTCAGCTAATTCCACTCAGATTGCCACCTTCATTACTGGGTTATTATGAGTTTGCCGATCTTTTATCACTATATGGGGGGGGGGACCCAGGTTTTTACAGTAATATAATAATTTTGCCAGAAAAAAAACATCCGGGGTGTTTTTTTCCTCCGCTTTGTTTTTTGGCAGCTCCAGTAACCCACCGCGTCCTTTCTTGAAGACCGGGAGCTGTGGCAGCGTGGGTAGTGTCAGGCCACAGACAGAATGAATGCCAAGGCCTCCCATGCTGAAAGAGGGGTGGTTAGGTGCAGACTACCTCAAAGAAGGGCTGCTTCCGATGCTGTTGACCGCTTACAAGTCCATGTCGCTTCTTTGGCATCCTGTGGGTGATGGAAGCACACCCCGTGTACAGCACTGCAGATTACAGATATAAAATGAGTTATTAAAACACCCAAAAATTCAAACCACTCCATCCTGCCATAATCTATAGAGTAGTCTCTTAATTTTTTATACAGCTGTATGTAAAGAAATTATAAAATGACAACCTATGTGCTATTTCAGTAAAGGATCACAAAGAAAAAATATGACACATACTATACAAGGTGGTGAGTGAGTTAGCGGGCCGGGCCTTTGTGTCTGTGATCAGAACAGTGTGGGTTCGAGCCTTGGCAGAATAGTCACGTGTCCGTGGGCCCCTGAGCAAGGCCCTTAACCCCAGTCTCCAGAGGTGCTGCACGTTGGCTGACCCTGCACTGTGAACCCACCCCCCCCCCAGCCCCCCAAGTTATGGAGAGCAAGATAGCAAGACGGGGTAGGCAAAGAGAAGCATTATAATGTAGTTGTGTAAATAGTAAATAAAGCATGTTTATTGTAAAGATATCAAAGCATTTCTAGAATCAGTTCTAGAATCAGGCTGTAACTGACTCTGTACGGTATCATTACTGATACATGTTTTACTGTTTTGAATTCTCCTGGTACTATGTAGCACCTGATCATGGTCTGAGATGGACGTCTCAGTCTTTAAGACCCAACTGCGTTGTGTCAGATGTCATTTCATCAGATCCCATGTCAAAGTCTCACAGTCCGATGTTGCAAAGCCAGGGTCAGGTTTGAATGTACATAACTACGATTAAAAATATTCCAATGGACGTCTTGCTTTTCCAAGGTACATTGTACAATAGTACACTGTATATTGTCTTCACAGGCTGATCAGATGGAGGAACACAATTTATTTTTCTTGTGCCAGGTCTTCCTTTCACTTTTAATAGCTTTTTTTTATGTCGGCCAGTGGGATCACATTGTCACATGACACACCCGACCTCTCCTCCATGCCGCAAGCTTCCAAATAAACACACTGTGCCACCGATACCTTCCCTGGGCTCCAAGGCGAGTCCGGGCCAGAAAAGCCATTCCTGTGATTTATTACAAGCCTCCCGCCCCGGCATCTCTGCCGGGGGACGGCTCCGGAGAAGGACGAGCGTGTGACTTCTTTTGTCTGGCTGGGATGCATGGAGAGGAGCACGCAGAATACATGGATCCTGGCAAATCCGGAATGATGTCGGCAGCATTTCCTGTTTAACATCGCCGGGGCAGAACCTGCAGCTGCTCCTTAAAGGTATGTAACAGCAGCTTTAGCTGTGTATTGCGTCGGTCAGGATATAAAAAGTTTAATCCAAGTGTACAGAAGTGAAATTCTTATGACCGATGCATCCTATGGTGACGTTTTTATATCCAATGAAGAACATGAGGGTGTTTAGAAATCCACCAAAAGCACTACAGCACCTCTAGAGCTGGTCACTATTACTTCTGTGATTCAAAGGCCTCAGTTCTTCCCAGAAAAATACACACACAATTCCCATCTCCTATTACTTAACTATGTCTCAGTTTCAGTCAAAAATCTCATGATTACACATAAGAACATAAGAACTATACAAATGAGAGGAGGCCATTCGGCCCATCAAGCTCGCTTGGGGAGAACTTCACTAATAGCTCAGAGTTGTTAAAATCTTATCTAACTCTGATTTAAAGGAACCCAAGGACTCAGCTTGCACCACGTTATCAGGAAGACCATTCCATACTCTGACTACGTGCTGAGTAAAGAAGTGCTTCCTTAAATCCAGTTTGAAATGTTCTCCCGCTACACCTCCTTGCTGGAAAAGAAAAACTGTTTCTCCTAATTCCCTAATGTACGTGAAAATCAAAAATACTCTCTGTTTAAAAAAGGCAGCTGTTATATTAACATATAAAAACAAAAAGAAATCATTTTAATGGTATTTTTACCCAGAAATGCTGTTATGGAAATTCTGGGAAACTAGATAAATCATTTAGAAGTAACTATCTAATTATAAAGAATATCTTCGAGGCCGTCTTACACCGGGTGTATCCTGTGCTATGTGTCCTGGGAGGGTTCCAGGCTCTCTGTAACTCTGTACTGGAAACGCTGTCATGGATAGATGGGTAAATAAAATTAATTTCCCGAGATATGATATGACACTTAAACATACCCAGGGAATCTTAAGTTGAAGAAGAAAACAGTTGCCTCTGCAGGAGTAAAATGAGTTTATGCATCGTTATAATGAAATACTGTTTAGCAGCTTGGCATGCCGCTGCCATGCATGATGGGTAAATGCTCTCCATGGCTTGTTAACCCTTACTTTTCAGTTACGTTTGCGTCCGGCTGGCTCGTCATCATGGTTTCGGTTAAGGATCTCTGGGCCGCCACGCAGGCTCTGGCTTTGGGCCTCCTATGCTGGCGGACTCACCCTGGCACACAGCCTGCAGGTCCAGAGCTGCCCCCCACTCCCCCATCAAAGGGTTAGCCAAAGGAGGGCCACCATGGAGGCCGCAGGCGGCAGGCTGGGGACCGGGGAACAGGAGTCTGGCCGCACACTCCCTCCCACGGTCCGCTCCGTTGAGGCATGCGGTCACTCTGCCGTCTGTTCTGCCGAACCCTCACCCCCCCGGTTCCCCACTGCTGACATCCTGGGGGGGCGCCGTGGCTGCCGTCTTGCCATTTTGTCTTCTGCTCTGCTCCTTCACAGTTCCTTCTCCACATAAATAATGCGAAGGCCCATCCACTTGGGGGGGGGGCAGGGACCATCGCCAGCAGCTACACCCCTGTGTTACGTGACCGTCTGTATGATTCACAGACAGACTGGCAGCTTTTTATGGGGGGAAAAATATAAAATTTACATGTGGAAGAAAACGAGTTAATTAGTAAATTCGAGTATGCAATTTTTGTTTTACTTTAGTTTTTTTTACAATTCTAATTAGTCCACTTTTACTCAATAATAAATCAATTTGTTAAACAACGCAGCTGTTAAATATTCTTGATTAATATTTTATGTTGTTAAAGAGTTGAGCAGTGATCACAAATTTCCAGTGACCACAAGATCAGTGGGAACTGTAGCATATGATGTCCATCCACAGGGTAATGCCCATATCCTGCATGAATGACGCGCCCAAATGCATGCTATCAAATATACATTTATTCCCTGCTATGCATTTTTCTTTTCATTGACCTTTTATTAAGCCAATCACAAATTCTGTTGTCTTTCACCGAATCCACGTATCCACCCCTGCTGTGTCCTCGTTCCCTGACTGTAGTTGATAAATATAATGTTTGACATACATTTTCTCACCAAACGCTACGCCTTCGTCTGGGTGCCTGGGTGGGGTACAGACTGACCCAAAGCACCCGCGTCGTTTTGCTGAGGGGTGTGATAGATCACCCGTCTGGAGGATGCGCCCTTGTCAAGCAAGTGCACCCAAAAGCGGTGGAGGCTGCCAGGAATTCTGGGTGACGGGTGGATGACAGTGATGTAGCACGGGTGAGCTCGGCACCACCTGAGAGAGGCTGCCCGCCAACAGGTCTTGCTGGAGCCAGGTGGCGCTCTCTGCTTCCCAGGCTGCGCCCTCTCACGTCGTCTCGGCAACCTTGACGTGCGGCTCCAGATCGACATGCTCAGGGGTCGAATCCTTCGTCTGTCCCACATGACTTACCTAAAATATTCCGACGTACACAAAACGTTGCTTCCTAATCCCACAAATCCATCTGGCCAACAGAAAAAGCATCAACACCGACCTGTGACAAAAAAAAACCTTTTAAAGATATTTTAAACTATAAATAAGCAGTCCAAGCTTCTTTAAAATAGAAGTGTCATATCTTCTGACCCCCCCACCCTTGACGTCGTCCCATTGCTGTTGTGACGGATGTCCCACACCAGCTGGAAACGTCCGAATGTCTCTCCAGAAGGCGGCACTTTGCATTTTATGAACATGGAATCTAAGGTTGGGAATGCCCAGCTTATCCACACTCGTGTAGACACCGGCAGCTAGAGCGAGGAGCCCGGGAATATCAGTCACAGGGAGAGGAGTGACGCATATAAATGACGGAGCTTGTCCGGACTATCAGCAGGTCAGGGCAGTTTATGAACTTGGAGTTACACTGAGTCATAAATCATTACAAACAAGCTCCAGGAGAGAAAGGGGCCCCCTCTGTTCCCCACTGGCCTCGACCCTCCCACGTTGTTCAATGAGAGACCCCCCATGATGTCTAAGATGAGCACTTTAAAAAATGATGTAAAAAGGTGGTAATGCGGGGCTTGATGGAAGACGAGGAACCAACCTTCGCCTTGAGTTGGGATTTGAGGGTGGGTAAGAGGAGACAGGTCCAGCCATCACGGGATGAAGTGAAGCCATCTCCAGGCTTCTTTGGCACCCTTAGCCTCGTGCCTCTATCAACAAATGGGACCCCATTTTCTAAATTCCGCCATCTGAATTCCCAGCTCGCTCAGCATGTTCCACAGGAGTCTCGACCATGGATCCCAAACTGCCCTTAACTGCCATCCTCAGGTTCATGTAGAACTTCTATTTTCCTTCACAGGACTAGTGCCTACTTAATCCGGACCTCTGGCCTACACCTTGACCTGTCTGTCCTATTCAAAAGACGAAGATTACAGGTGCCGAAGATATTTCATGACGCACCCCCCACCTACAAAGGCACAGCTTGACTAAAACAGCTGATGGCTCTTCACACTTAATGTGTGTTACCTAGCAGAAAAAAACGACATCCCATAAATACTCTGGAGATTATTTCCTTTGACAAACCGCCGGACCTGCCCATTCCACATTAAACCTTCGGATAGAATAGTTGTCCTATCCAGGACAAAGAAGAAAACCTTGAAAAATTAATGTAAGGTTTATTATCCAATGATCATATGTCAGTTAGGAACATGACCCTATAAATTAAAATATATCCACCTTACCTGACAGCTTTACTTCTCTTCTTTGTGAGGTTTTGTTGCCCTTCATAGCCACCCTTTTGGATCCGTTGAGACAACACCCAGCTACAACTTCCCCTGACAGTTCACTTGAAGTCGTCACATTGCTCCATCCTCCCCTCTGTGGGATCTGTCTTGTGACACCTTATCTTCCTGTTCCTTTTTTCACCTCATTGCCCAGGTCCAAGAGAGCCGATACTGACATGATTAGCCCATTATTCACCCACTAGCCTTATCCTGTATGCTAAAACAGGAAGAACAAGCCAACCACCAGGTTTGTGCCACATTGGTTATCTGGTGTCTTGCTTATTTTATGCCTTGCAGGTACAACAAAATTAAGAACTGGCACCCCAGGTATGGTGACACACTCATCAACCCTTTCCTACATGTTCGCTTAAAATTCCTACAAAATTCCCTACAGGTTTTTAGGAATCCTACACCTTGTTTGTGTTTGAGGATATATGTTTTTTCTTTTCATTAAGTGGATTCTGCCATCTGTCTCTCACCCATTTTCTTAGAATAATAGTTGCCAGTAGTATCTGTTAGGATAGAAAGAGACAAAGTATAGATGAATAAAGAGATACAAAAATGACATAATTCATGACTTGCTGGAACGCTGAAGTCGTACCAGAAGACACCTTGTTTTTTTGAGCGTCTGAAACAAGGAGAAGACAGAGAAAAGGGGAGGCGGTGGAATCACATTGAGAGTTGCCCGAGATTTGCCTGATTGTATGATCCTCGCTGGCAAAACGTCAAGTTGATGAAGTGATAATTTTTAAAAAATGGGTGCAACACAAGCACACTCATAGTTGTTTTTCGATAACAGAATTCTCATTGAATCTTAACCTTTCAGTACTTACTCCTGAGAGTGTTTGTATTGCGTTCCAGTAGAGTGTCTTTGGTGCATGTCTATGGGGGATGCATGTTATTCACATCACCCCCTACTGGCTTACTTCAGAACTGTCACCAAGTGTGATCGGGTGCACATAAATTGAGACACACTTTTCACCTCAACCGTCATCTCCTTGTATATAATTGCTTACACAAGCCACTGCGAAGTAATATTCCAGGTTATTCCATCACATCTGATTCATCTTGACTAACCCAATGCATATAGCTAATTTAATGTGATGTGAGTTCATATTTTAGTTCACCAGGAGTTCTGCTAAACAGTTGGTCTGTCCTGCTGCAGCTCCAAGAAACCAAAGGGAACCAAAACTGCAACAAAATTTTCCCTCAAATTAACTGAAAGTCATTAGTGTGAACATCGCCTATCTGCCTTGTTACTCTGTAAGTCAGCTGAGACACAGATTATAATCATGATCAGTTTTCTTGTTCTTGGCCTTTCCCATCATGTTCATTAAAATGACTTAAAGTGAAACATTCTCAGGATATGAGAGGAAAAACAAATGCAGAATAATTTAGCGGCAAAAATATTTTCAGGGAGTCGATCATTGGTCAGTGTACGGTAACTGATTGCTGCAGAAGATGGTGAAGAACGTTTAGGGTGGAAACCAGGGCTTGCTGCTCTCACGAGAAGATGGTGAAGAACGTTTAGGGTGGAAACCAGGGTTTGCTGCTCTCATGAGAAGATGGTGAAGAACGTTTAGGGTGGAAACCAGGGTTTGCTGCTCTCATGAGAAGATGGTGAAGAACGTTTAGG
>JAODJX010000041.1:17985672-17997686 GCA_026776945.1 Isichthys henryi
CCCGTATTCCGCCTGCTTGCCAGTTCCTTACCCTCCAACCCTCACGATCGCCGCTCGCTCTACCCGTGATCGTGACACATCTGTTAATTATGTAAATATTAGTGAAATACTGAAAGAGGCTTCTGAAGGAACAAATAATGAATAACAAGTGAAATACTGATCTCATGTTTGTTCATCATTGATGAATTGATGCATCTTATCTCAAGTAGTAACAACACTTGTTCATGATTTGTACTTCAGTAGTAACTGAGTTATTACTAAATATTTGTGCTCCGTCAAGTGAAGTGTTACCACTAATTTAAAATGTGCAAATCCAAATTAACAAAGGTCTTGCGTGTTTTGGAGGAGGTCACTGATTTCCAGCAATTTCACTCCTGGACCATCTTCTCCGAACATTGCCTCTGTCCCTTAGCTAATTCCAGTTTCAGGTCCTGTACTGATATTACAAACAGGAAGTGATGTCGCACCGTGGATTCTTTGCTTGTTACAACGGTGCTGGCTGCCTCTTTACCGCCACCTTGACCGCCACCTGTGCGGGTCACCTGGAAAACGGCAGCGACCAGGAAAAGAGGATGAACACACGCGTGGGAGGCCTCTGCACAGAGATCACCTTGAGCGTTCTACAGAGTACGTTTTGGTACCTTTGGGAGTTCAATGAATGTTGTCTGAAGGTGTAGTTTATGGCTGGGACAGGCACTGCGGTTATACCCAGCAATAATAAGAAGTAAATGCTTATTCAGTCTGTAACAGTAATAAACCTTAAAATGATGAGTAGCTGCTATGATTTTATTCGAATGGTAAATTTCGTCATAAACCTGAATTTAGCAAATAAATAAATGTCAGTATACAATATATATAGTATATATACAGTATATATATGCAGTATATATATATTGTATATACTGTATATATAGTACAGTATATATTATAGTACATAATGGCAGTGTATATATTGCATATACTGTATATATAGTGCAGTATATATATAGTACATAATGGCAGTTTATATTTCAGTATAAAATATATATATATACTTCAGCTTATACCACTGTATACAACAAATACCTCTATACCTACAATGAATACCTCTATACCACACTGCATACCTCAGTGTATTCTCTGAATATATATGCCTGATATCTGAAGAGTTTTTGACAAAGAATACTCCATGCTGAAGTCAGTCTCTTTTTCCTTTCTATCTCCCCTTTTCTGCTATAATCCTCCTTTTTCTTTTATTCTATTAAATCGACGCAGCCTTCTCGTGTTGCTCTGGGACGGACGCCTCAATCAGTGCTCGACGGTCAGAGCAACATGCAGCGGCTTCGCGCACGAAAGCCACATTTGTTCCTTGGAATGACACGCAGCTCCACTCGTCTTAAACGCCACGCCTGCATTGTAACCCGGTTACGATGTTCCGCAGCGCGAATTAAAGCGATTTAAAATGTCGCCGCATTTGCCAAAAAAAGTCCCGGTGTCCAATAGGAGGATCGCGAGGCCTCACTTCTTGCCTTTGTTCTTTCTGGATGTTTCCATCCCAGAGCCGCGTGTATCAGGGGCGTTAAGAAACCGACGCTTAAGCGCTTAATTCGGCGTGTTGGGGGGGTTTCAACAAGTGTATTAATCCAGACTGAAAGCTGTTGAAACAATGAGGGGAATCCAGCCTCTGTGGCTCACAGATAGATGTTCCGGAAAGCTCTTTACAGTGCTCAACTTCACTTTGGAAAATACGGGGGCACTTTTTTAAGCTTTTCTTTCAGGGGAGTATATAAAAAAAGTATAAAAGCGAACGATAAGCGAAGAATCAGCGAAACTAAGTAAGAAAGAAAGTAAGAATGCCGATGTAAAGGGCGGTATTCTGTACGGGAATGCGACCCGCTTTCGGTTCCGGCCCAAATCCCTTTATGCGAATCGGAGGGGAGGTGCCCAGCACTGGCTGCCCAGAGTGGCGAATGGGCACCCGATGCCCTGCGCCGCTCGACGTCATCGCTTCCTTCGCGAGGATTAAAAATGAAAAAACAAAGAGGCGAGTGGGAGCGGCGGGTCGCCGGCGCGGCCAGGGAGCGCTGCCGGAGGATTCTTCCAGGACATCTCGGTCGGGCATCGCGGTCGGGCATCGCGGTCGGGCATCGCTCCCGCGCGGCCCTGCTGGCTCGAGCCGCCGCGCGGCCGGGAAGCAGCACATGTCTCTCCATTCCTGCCTGCTCCGGCTTTTTAATTAATTTCTCGCTGTGCTGCCGTATGAGGCAGAACCCGGCGTGACTCGGCCCTGTTGTGTCGGCCTTGAATTCTCAGGCGTCGGAGCGGATGGCAAACATGGCCCGGGAAAGGATTTGGATCGGGAGAAGGCACATGCAGAATTAGGCCTCCCCTCCTTAAGTATCCTTTCAGTTTGCCTAAGATCTGATAGCTCTTCTTTAAGAGGTACGTTACTTACAGTAAAACCTGTACAGTAAGAGCTGTATGGAGGTTTGTATTTTAGGAAGCTTTGAAATCGGCTACAGAGTTCAGCTGTCTGGTGCTGAACATCCTTTTCGCTCTGGAACCCAGAAGCTGATACCCATGTACTTATACCTAAGAGACGCACACAGCTTTGTTTCATCTGTGAAGTCAAAACTCAGTGTCTCAGGACCAAAAAACTGTATGTTTAATGAATTGATTTAGGAGGTCTGTGAGGTCCAGGGTTAAAGGTCACGGACGTATACAGCTGAGCTCTTAGCTGCTCTGTATCTCCTGAAAGGTGTTTTCTCTGAAAGTTCTATTTACGTACGTGTTTTATTTATGATAGACATTAATTTCTGTAAGACCCATGTGTGACTTTTCTTCATGTCTGGAATGACGTTAATGTCCCAATTGCACGGCACAGCTGAAGGAGTTACATGATGCTGCCTCCGTAATTTTCTCTCCTTTAAATATGAGTATGAGATTTTTCAGCTTTTGTCAGCCCAGAGTTAAAAGAAAGACAAGTAAATGAACAGGGTCCCCCTTGCAGCAGCTGGCCACTGAAGGTTAACCTGCAGCACCTGCGTTATTGTCCTCCTAGTGCAGGAGACAACTGAACACACATCACCTGATACTGAGCAAAGACTGCAGCAGGGCATGCCGACAGGTCAAGGTTCACGCTGAAGTGTCCCCCCCAACCATGCCTTCTGAGCTCTGATACTGCTGTCGATTGTCTGAGGAGTCTAGATAGGCTACTGCATTGAAACGCTTCAATGCAGAGTTTTTCCTCCTGCTGTCGGTAAAGTTTGAAAATGGACAGAGCCTGGCAATTAAGGATTTGGTGCTACTGGCTTGTTGTTAAAGACGACCGATTTATCAATTTAGGATGAAATGGAAATGTTTTCCATAAGACCAGCTCTAAGGCAAGTGGGGGGCGTGTGGGGGGGGGTTGTTTGAATGAGCTCTTTATTTTGGTAAAAATGTATTTAATAAAACAGTGCAGAGGGCTAAATACAAAAGGCATTTCCACTTCAGCAATAAGGAAGGGCGGGAAAACAAGACAGCCATTAGGTTGTGGAGAGCCAGGCCACAGGGCGCGGGCAGGGAATAGGGGTCTGGGCATGTGTGCTGGCACCGGGGCCAAAACAGAAGCCAATTTTATATGAATGAATGAATGGGCCTGTCACCTGATTTCACCCCTCCCCAGGAGCCCCCTCCCCCCTTACTGTACTCTACAGTACTCTACCCCTGGTGTTAATGGCTATATTCATTTTTGGACACATTATTATAAAGTGATAACTAATGATTCTCTAACAGGTTTTGTATTTAATTTTGCATTATAAATGATAACCAACTATAAGTGACTTAACATTTAAGAGTTTATTAGAGTTCTGGAGCAGATTGCCTTAGACAGCTAAAAACTGACGTATGACTTCTACAGAAACCTTGGCAATGTTCATTTGACATGCTGTACTCAAGGGCTAGAAAGGGCACCGTCCACATTGTTGCATTGTTATCCGTTTGTCCCCGTTGCCCGGGACCCGTGCGAGTCCCAGGACGAGAGCTTGTGTCTGTTAGTTACATCCACCTGAACCCACTGGGGTTGAAACCCAGGTCAGCCACAGGGGAAAAATGTCCAGTATGGATGCAAAGACCCTACAAACTCTTGGCGGACTGAGTTAGACTCAACACAGCTAAAGGCTTGGGGGTGATGCTAGAGGCTGAGCCACTCTGCCTGTGTGATCACAGCCAAAGTGAATCTGAAATAACGAAATAGTTACTCCAGAACAAAGGCTATTAAATGAGAGACTGTGCAGCTGTATGAAGCCTGAGTTTTTCTGATTGTATGTAGAAACATGGCTAGTAGTTTAATTACAATAAATATAAATATTTATATAGATTTTAAGCCATATATAATCACATTATAATTAATGTGGTTTATTTTACTTTTGCTAGTGTTTTTTTTCTGCCAGTGTTTGGTAATTTCACCAGTCTTTTTTGCTTTAGTTTTTTGAAGTTTCTTCAGTAAAATAACCCTCGAAAGGAAACATTCTCTGGCCTATTTTCTGCATAATTTTCTAAGGTGAATAAATGAAAGTTCAGCAGACGCAGAGACACCCACACAAAACGGCCAGCAGCTGCGGATTGGCCGCTTGTCTCCCCCCATCCTCACCGCGGCCGGGGGCCGGCTTGTACGGCTCTCATGATCTCGCAGGAATCCCAGCTCACCCAGAAACGGCCCAGGCAGCAGAGCTAGCGACCCGTGTTTTATTTAGCGCTCCCGTGACCTCGACCCCCCGTACGCCGACGTCCCCGAGCCCCTGTCCCAGTCCTCTTTGACCCATGTTTACTCACAGGCCTGGACTTTGGGTCCTGTCCCAGTGCCAGAACTGTGGGACACCTCTAGGGTCTCACTCCAGTGGAATGAAAGGGGCTTCAGGGGATGAAAACAAAGGCCGTACAAATATCTCTCTGGACAAAAGGGTCCTTTAGATAAATAAATGTGATGTTAAATGTTTACGACCAGTGGATGCTCTTCCCCTCCCCAAAAGACGAGAGGAAGGATTGTAACAGAGGATGCATGTGGGATGCAAATGCATAATGTGGCTGTATTTTAGCTGTTTTGTGCTTAGTAGCAAATATTTGCTGATACTGGATCGTAAGGGGCAGAGTGGTCCATCATAATGCCTGTAAGGATATATTCATATGCGAGCCAGACTCTGTCGACACAGAAAGTGACCATCTTACAGAACCTTCCTGAACCAGTTTCGATTTCTCTTAAAAATGCTAATTTTTATAACTGGTGGTCACTGTCAGTTAAACTGTATTTGTGGTCTTAGGTTGATGCTAGGAGGCAAAGTCATGAGGAGTAACTGTAGACAGTAGGCCTTGTGGTTGGGCTAACGCGCCGAGGGTGTCACGCCCCACTTTCGAGGGAGGACCGGCACCATCTTCCTGTCATGTGCTGCCATCACGTGCACAGAAGTGAGGAGATATAACAGCTGGGTGGAAAGAATGGAGGGCCGGAGGAGGGGGGGACGTTCTCCGGGGGTGGGTCGGCGTGATAAACACCCATGACAGTCAGCTGCTTAGCAGCTCAGATAGTTTTTGCCCCTGCATTGTCCACATTGACCTTTGGCCTTGGAGCAGAAACAATGTAGCATGACAGGGGGGGTTTCAAGGGCCGGCCTGAAGGGGGCTCCCTCTTCCATACCGTGACCCAATCCCCCCCCCTGTCCCCCACTTCACATTGACAGGTGCCCTGGCCACAAGAGGTCTCTTATGCAGCGGGCTCCTCTAAGAGAGGAATTTGTGGGCTGCCAGCCACCCCCCCAAACTCCAACATCACCCCCCCCCACCTTCGCCTCAGGATTCTCTGGAGCAAGATGCGGAAGATCCACAAAACTCACATTTTCTGGAAAAATCCCCGCTGATGGTTCTGTGAAGCTCTTGACTCAACAGGAATGTCTCATCCTTCACAAATGAAAGAGCAGAACAAAAGTAGGTGAGTAACCTCTGCTCATCTGGAGAGGCTCCAAAACCGTGATGTTTGGTGGGCTATTTTTAGAAGGGTTACCGCATGTTTCCTAGGTGGGAGCATTTAAAAATAAACTCTTTTGTCCTATTAACACTGTAGAAGATGCACATAGTCTTGATATCTCCTATGTCCCGCATGCCTGAAGACATCAGACATATGCCGAGATGTGACTGATCGTCATATACCAGCTGTTCCCATGGGGGTATGATGTTAAATCAGCCAGTGGCAGAGCCTGAGACTTGTCCTGTAATCAATGTGTCATTGAAAGTGTCTTCTGGAATTAACTCTTAAGTAGGCAAGAGAAGACAGTGAAGACCAACTTCATAATTTCTGCAGGAAATGACACAATAACATTAACACAACTACACTGCATATATACTGTAAATTATCACCAAAACAGATTAGAAGTGTAACATAATAATTTAAAGAAATGTTAATTTTGAATCATTATAACTGATTTAAGCTGAACAATCTGAATACTGTCATCAGGGTAAAACCACACGCAGTGTAAACTGTAGGCATGTATGTGGACTGTTTGCGTATTTAAACTACACAGTCAATCCACACCAACAGAGAACTGTCAGGTAAAATAAATAGCTGGCATGCGACTTACCCGGCTGTGTGTCAAGAAATAGGTGAACAGAGGTAAACAGGAAATCACCGTGAACGGAACAGACCATGAGAGCCAAAACGAGAGCAACACTGGGGCCATGTGACCTCACCGAAGGTCTGGCAAGGGTAAGTTCAATCTGTAAGAATTTTTTACTTCTTTTTTTATTCAGAATGATTCACTCCCTCACAGGTCTGAAATCAGGTCTGTATAAACATTTTCAAGTCAGAAATGTGTCGTTAGAAAAAAATCTGCTCTTAATAAGATTCAGTATGTAAACAGGTCTGGAAGTATTCCGCAGTAAAAATGGAGGCAGTTCATCACCCAGCATCGCAAAACAACAACATGACCCGAGTCTTAGCTCTGGGATTCCCAGCGTTTGGGTGGCATAGACACCTCTGTAAAAAAGGGGGTTTTCTCTATCTTTCCCAAACCAATCTGCAAAACAAAGAGGAGAGGTGTCCGTAATGACCATCTGCCTAACAAGCAGGAAGTTCTGTAGAGCACAAAGGCTGGGTCAAGCCTGTGCTGCCGAGGGACCTTCAGTACAGGTTCGCTCCACCCAAGGACGGCGGACCTCCATCTGACTGCAGTTTTCTCCTTGTTTTCTCCTTGTACATTTTAATTATTTAGCAGATGCATTTGTCGCTATAGCAAATAGGGGTAAAGGGTTCTGATGACTAAGAAATCGCTTTGGGATTTGAACCAACAACCTAGAGACATAGCACTGTAACCCACTGAGCCAACCACTTTACCAGAGTTCAAACCCACATAGAGGAACACCTATTGCATTTTCATGTCCAGTGTCTTAACCACCTAGTTGTCGCAGGGAACAGACAGGAGATGTTCACACCCCCTGATGGCAGTAACTGTCTCCCTGGAATCCTGGCCTTCCTGGGGGAGGGGGGGCATGGTTATTCTACTGTATGTTACTGCCCTAGCAAGCATTCCTTCTTGAAAGTTCCAGAAAGCTGAGCTCTTTGCCGTGTCACATGATGCGAAGCTCAACCTCCAAGCCTTTCACCTCGAGATTTCACAGATGGTCTTTTCACAGGGGAAAACATACCTTTTCCATGTATTCTTGAGTGTCAAAAATACTGGCGCCGTTAATTAATGACTTAGATGAAGTCAGGAGATTATGTAACGGAAACATCATCATCCATCTTCCGTAAGTGCTTATCGCTATCAGGGTTGCGGTCGGCTTGGATCATATCCCAGGAAGCACAGGGCATGAGGCAGGGGGACACCCTGGACGGGACAGCAGTCTGTCATAGGTCACACACCCACACAAAAAAACAACAAGTGGTTAAGCTCTTATTTACCACAAAAAAAGAGAAAGCAACAAAACATTCCTTCGGTATTCTTACTGGATTAAAAAAGTAGCTTAATATGAAGAAGAAAAATAATTACTGTTAAAAAGATTCTGGATATGCAATATGATCCAGAGCCCCGGGGTTTGCATTAATGAAGCCTTTATTTCAGTTAGCAAGGGTGTCTCTCTGGCAGGGAACTGCTGTTTGTTTGCACTCCTGTTAGAGCCACGTCCTCCTCCTCCGCACGGCCGCCCTGCCCGCCGTTAACGTAACCTGTCTGCTCCACGGCCACCTGTCGGCGCCGCCATCTGTCCGCCGTGCCCACGCCGTGGGCCACGCACACTTCGATCTGGAGTGAGGCGCGTCCACAGGAGCAGTGCCTGCTACGGAAATGCTGTTTTATCACTGAGCAGTTTCCAGGCGACGATTCATATTTTACATTACATATTTCATTCAGTATCTGTGTATGTTGTTACGGGCGCATCTGCAATGTTGACTGAAAGCAGCACAGTGGCTAATGCCAGTATCTCCCGCCTTCAGAATTGGGGTTCGAATCACTTGTTTGAATCCCACTCCTGCCCTATGCATATTTGAATCCCACCTCTGTCTTGTACAAGTTTGAATCCCACCTCCCTTTTGTACATGTTTGAATCCCACTCCTGCCCTATGTGTATTTGAATCCCACCTCTGCCTTGTATAAGTTTGAATCCCACCTCTCTTTTGTACATGTTTGAATCCCACTCCTGCCCTATGCGTACTTGAATCTCACCCCTGCTCTGCACATTTTTGAATCCTGCCCCTGTTTGCATGTCCTCCCCATGTTGGGCTGATGTCTTCTTACAGTCCACAGGTGAACTGGTCTCTGTAACTTTCCCAATGTTTGCACCCTGCAGTGGACTGGGATCCCATACAGGGTGCCCACCACCTCAAGCTCCATGCCTCCTGGGATAGGTTCAGAACCCACACTGACCCCATGCTGGGTACATGAATGGATGGTGTTGACTGATGTGGCAGTAATGGCTAAGGTGGACGATCATGTGACATACGAATGGAATTCGCTTAGTGGAGAGACATGATGTCATGGGAAATGGACAGTGGCTCCCCAGTTACTCATCTGGTGTCTTCCATAATGGCTGCCAGTACCCTCATAAAGACTGGCCCATTTGGATGACCCTGGGCTGTGAGCGGGACTTAGTATCTAAAAGAGGTCCTTTCTGCTGGGGTCTCTTGTATGGAATCATCTCAAACCTTATATTGGATCCAAAAAACGATCGAAAGCATAATAAGCCAGTACACTGAGCAGAAAATATGTCATGATGAAACTGATGTAAAGCTCACTGAAATATTTACCTTGATTCACATACCATATTATTTTGCCCAATATTATTTGTCCACTTAATCTGTTATTTCTTTTATAAGTGTCAGTCACCAAAGTACCAGTCAAAAGTCACACCTGCCTTTGATGCATTTGTCTGTTATTGATTATTTATTCACCTTATAGTAAAAGCCATCGAGTCAATGAGGTAACACATACCAAGCATTGCCATGATCAAGAGAAGTGTTCAACATCTCAAAATTTTCTCAAATTTTAGAATATTCAAAATAGCCCCTTTTGCTTGGATGACGGCATTGCAGACTCTTGGCGTCCTTTCAGCCAGCTTCCAGATGTAGCCACCTGTGATGCTTCTCCAAAAGTCATGAAGGAGTTTTCATAAGTTCTGGGCACAGGTTGGCTGCCTTGCTCTTACTCTTCGATCCAACTCATCCCAAACCTGCTCTGTAGGGTTTGGGTGGGGGAGGGGGGATTGTGGGGGCCAGGTCATCTGTCACAGCCCTCCGTCTCGCATGTTCACAAGAAAATACTTGCCATATGACCTCGAGGTGTGCTTAGGGTTGTTAACGTGTTGAAAAACAAATGATTTTCAGTAGGTTTTCCCAGTCTTTTAACTGGTACTCTATACTGTATAATTTATGTTTATATTTTGTGTTGTATTCACACTCACACCCCCGATGTTTTTCCTGAGAAGCGGTGTTCAATTACCCTACAGGCAGTAATACAGTTAGCTATTATCTATAGTTTTATTTGTACATTTTATTCTGTATTTCTGATGATTTTAACTTCATCTCAGGCTTCCTTATTACCACCTAAAAGAAAACCACAAACTCTCCCATTAAACTGGAATTAAGCCTGAATATTTACATTTTCCTTGTATCATGTTTCTGAAAAGGCATTAACCTGTCAATCGTGAAAAAAGAACGTGCCTCAAGTGCTTTTTTAACGGCAGGCCTTTAAACGTCTGTCAAAATGGGGTGCGCTCTGTTACCTGAGACTGCATTCAGAGGCTAAATTAAGTTAAACGTGGCTCTTTTACGGAGTTTCCAAAAAGCCGCTTAACGGCTATTCGCATCTGCCCGCTTGTCACCAGACTACTTTTGTTCGTGCGTTAAACGGGGGCACGGTCTCCACGGCGATCCGCCATGGGGCTCTCTCTCCGCACAAAGCCCCCTCTATCCTTGTGTGCTGAGCGCGTTAAATCGACGGCGGATGGCTGGCGCTCTGAGCGGGATGGCCGAGTGGGAAGCAGGAGGCGCCCGCCTCTCTGACTGACACTTGAAACAGGGACAAGGATGGAGCCAGAGGCACTGGTTCGTGCTTAGAGCCGCCACTGGGGATGGCAGCGGCCCACAGAAGGCAGTGAGAGGCTGAGTCCCCCCCCCCCGTATCCCCACATCCATCCACTGCGTCAGATGTGCTGGCTTCCACAGAGCTCCTGCCCGCTTTAATATCACCATCCAGCACCTGACTCCTTTGAACCCTGATTTAAACTTCAAATGAGTATAGCTGGTATTAACAAACATGAAGCAATGTTGGGGGGGAGAAATGGGGCAGACAAGAGAGTTTGATTGACCATCATTTTTGATCTTTTTTATATGATTTTATTGAAGCCCAAAAGACAAATGAGTGTAACAACAGCTGTGACACAATTTTTTTTTAATGAGTTAATTTAAGGGAGAAGAGCACCAAGCCCTGCTAAGAGCTTCGTTTACCAATAACATAGAAAGTTTGGATATATTTGTGACTTTTTAAAAAAGCACCAGAAACAAAACCAGTTACATGGGATATGTTTAGATCTAGAACTTTCCACAGACTCATTCAGTTAGTCATGTAGCTCCGTGACGAAATATCCCGCCCCCAAGCTCTGGATTGGCTATTATATGTGTGCTGGACACGCTCAACGACCAATCAGCCAATAAAAAGCCAAAGCTTTGTGGAACATACGTAAGGCACATTTTCTGGCTCGGGCCACGAACCCTCACGTGTGAGAGGGAAGCATGGCGGCACGGTGGCTCCTCGGGGGTCGCGGAAGTGAGCGGACGTTCATTGGCTTCGCTTCGGGAGCGGGCCGCCGAATCGTACGAGGCAAGCATACCCGTGTCGTTTCCATGGTGAACGCACAGCGGGCTCCAAGCGCGAGCAGCACTTAGTGTGCCCAGATTAGCATATGGCACATAGGGGCCAGCCCTCAGCATGCTGAAATCGCACAGAGGAAAAGCAGGCATTTGGGGTGTCGAAAGGCAACTTGAAATGCGAATCGGGCAAAGTTTTTAGCGCAACTTTTTTTTCCACGTGCGACGCCAGTGCAGAACGCTAATTTTGGAGACGATTTTGCGGCGGCGTTACGGAAGTTCCGGCGGTGAGGCGCCGTTGAGAGGAGGCTGCACACGCGCCAGTGTCCTCGCCCGTTCTCCGTGACCGTCCTGGTAAGTCAGACTCTTCCCCTCTGCCTGCAGTCTGGCGTACGCGGCATGTGGGACGTCCAGAGACGCCAGCCCCGAGCCAGCCTCTGGTGCCTGGGCCCCTGCCACCCTGACTCCCCATCTGGCGCCACCCTTGTGGGGGTGTGCCGAGTTTGTGATGCAGGCCTCTGTCGGCTACGCAGATGTAAACATCAGTGATCCATGCCAAGATTTTTTTAGCGTCACTATAAAACTTTAAATCGACTGGCTAACACGGAGTGATGTTAATTAGAAAGAGCCGCCTGGGGCGGGCCGGCCGGCGGGGCGGCAGCACCCCCCACGCGGGGCGCGCGAGTGAGGCCGCCGGGAGGCCGCG
>JAODJX010000041.1:18021721-18050519 GCA_026776945.1 Isichthys henryi
GTCAGGGGGTCTGGGCGAGTCCTGGGCCTGTTCAGGTGCACTCCCGCGGTCAGGGGGTCTGGGCGAGTCCTGGGCCTCTTCTGGTGCACTCCCGCGGTCAGTAAGGTAGGAACTGGCCGTCGTAGCCTCAGAAAGCCCCCGTAGGCCACACGATAAACGGGATGTTATGGTTTATTTAACATTTAATGTGGGCGTGAGGACAAGGTGGATGGTGCCCTCCGTTGCAGGCTCGCCTTGATTTATGGCTCGAACGGCAGACTCTTTTTTCCTCAGGGAAGTCTTTGAAAGCCCTTTATGGAGGAAGCAGCTTCACAGTCTCTTGGCCCTGTTTTTTAAAAAAGTCTTCGGGAAAAGTTCACGCTTGCCAGGCATTGTCGAGTGGAGAGACAAAGGACGGTGACGTGTAGGCACAAGGACCTGGCTGGCAGCGGTGGCAAATGGCAGGAAAAATGTCACGTTATCCCAAAAGTAACCACCATTCAGAGTGTAAAGAAGCATCACATCACATAAACAAATTATCATTCATCTCCTCCACCACTGGCAAGAAACAGAAAAAAAGATTTTTTAATCTTTTACTCCCGTTTCAAAATGTGTAGAGAATCTGCAAGAATCTTTAGATAAACTTGTGGGAATTAATGGCATATTTGTTTTTGCTAAATTTTATTGTATTCTTTCCGCAGTTTTCAGCATGCCTTTTTCACCATCTAGCTTAGAGAAGAATTTAAATTAGCTGCTACATATTTGGAAGATTCAGAATCAGTTTGGCATTTATCATGGCCTGACACGATGGTAAGGTGTCTTAGCACTGTGGGCTTATTAGTTGCGGATGATGTTTTCAAACAGGGCCTCAGATGCGTAATATAATTATATGTGATTTTATTCCAACAGATGTAGCTGCGAGCGCCAGACCGTTGGGGGTGAGCATGAGTTGCAGAGTGACTGGTGAGTGATGTTGTGGGTATTGCAGACCTCTGAGCTTCAGAGAAAATGTTTGATGCAGTGGAATTCAAGGGCAGAAACCTGGACTGACCCCAAGCTAAAGGTCTCATGTACAAGTTATGTCCAGGTTTTTATACAGCACAGTAATGGTCTAAGTACACAGAGTGATACCCAGAAGGTTGCTGGTTCATGACCTAGATGGGCCTGCTGTAGCATGTACGCATGGCACCCTACTGGAAACCCCATGAGAAATTATGCAGCTCTATAAATAGGAACATAGGAGCCTAAGGGGACAGGGGGTGTGTGCACCCCCAATATATATTTTAGGCTTATTTGTAGCCCCTCAAAAAATAGATATTTGCATTTAAATTTTTAAGCTGTCTCCCCCCAATATCAAACACTCTCCTACACTATTGTGTATAAATGTATCCAAACAGTAAGTCACCCTGCATCAAAAAAGCCAACAAGACAATGTGAAACTGAAGTAAGTGTGCTTAACAGAAGTGAAGTTACCGTACTTGGAAATATGAGGCACCCAGAGGAGCTCTTTGTTGATGCAGACATTAACACATTTAGCCATTTAGGCGTCCTTTCCTCCTGTTTCAGGCAGGTTGTAAAAGTTTTGATTATGATGCGTTTTCCATAAGGAAATTTAAATCACAACGGGCCACAGCAGCATTTCACAGAGCACGGTTTGTTTTCCTAAGGTATCTTAACCCCTCCTTGTGATTTTTATTGCCACGCATTAAGCGAACAGATCGCAGCCACTTTGGGTGGGGGGGGGGGTTTCCCTCTCAAAGAAACACAACGCCAGCGTTCACAAGAAGGAAAACAAATTAGACCTTATCTCTATTGTTTCACTTCTCACTCTGTCTCTCTCTCTCTCTCTCTCTCTCTTCAGCTGCATCGGCCTGTCTGTTGGGTCGACGCACGTTTAATGTGAACAGAGGGAAAAACCTCTAAATATAGCCGCCCTCACAGTGTGCAGCTGGGTGGGGATGGAAAAGGGAGGTCCAGGAGGCAGACCCCTGCCGCTAGCTGCACGTCATCGGCTCAAAACGGTGACAGCCCGATGTGCCCAGCCCCGCCGCTGGCGGGCCATGACCACGTGCCCCGTTAAGTGCCTAAAGACTGATTTACAGCACGGCCGGACGCAAGCAGCCCAGACACACTCCTCTAACTCCACCCGCTATGGCGGGAACTTTGGCCCCTGAGTGTTTACGAGCTCAGACCTCGTTTCGAGGGCACCTTTTTAACCCAGAGGACCTCAAAGATAGGTCTGGGTCACTAATAATACTTAAATAGCACCCGTTACCACCCTGACCAGGGTGCACCATCCTCCCAGGTCACGTCCAGCGAGGCAGGCTGGTGACCTTTAGGTCACAATATGGCTGCCCTGGTGAGCATTGCGCGGTGAGGGACCTGCGGGGGCCTGGCCTGTACTCTCTCTAACGTTGTTCTGAGAACGCAGGCTTGCATGTAATTCCAGGCCTCTGTGGTCTAGACTGCAGCCCTTTCAAGCACCTCACAGTGTTTGTACAGCGAGGACATTAGCTGACACTTACGCACAGCCTACCATATGTATTGTTCACTCTGCTCATGTTAATTCATATTAATCCGTGTGACATAAAATGCTATATATATATATATGTTATATGTTATAAAGTATAATGTTCTAATTTTTGCAATTGGAAAACTTGTTTCGTTATAAATGTGATTTTCCACCCAAATCAAAAATTCATAATTCCTAATTTTGTTATATTGGCAGCAGAGCCGTAGTGATGTAAAATGCCCTTGCAGAAGGCCACAGTATGACGTGTGATTGGCCAGAGTGGGTATAGTGAGGCTTTTTTATTTCTTTGCTCGTTGCATCACCTAGCCTGTTAGTTCAGTTGATTGGCTCTCCTCTTCGATTGAAGCTGGCTTTTAATACTTGCACAGACCTTGTCCATGTTGGTTTTGTTTGTGTAACAAATCATTTCTGGGCCTTGCTCACTTGCCCCTTTGAATGTTTGTGTATGATGAGGTCGACTCCTTGCCAATCCACACTCTGGCACTTGGCGAGCCAGCAAGGTCACCTGATGGCCTTTGGGTGGCTTTGTGCATATGGTGCATGTCGTATAATATGTGTCTCGAATTCACATCAGAGCCTGCACACTAAGTGATACATCTAGGGGAAACAAGCAAGATCCTTAGCAAACATGTACGATTGTGCTGATTTCTTTTAAGACAGAGATTAGTACCAACTTTTAGTTTATTTGGCAGATGTACAACTGAGAAGGCAAGGTGAGACAGTCCTTGGAGTAATTGGGGGTTGATGGCCTTGTTTTCGGAAAATCATTCTACAGACAATGAGATTAGAACTAGCAACCTCCCAGTTACAGGCGCAATATCCTGACCTGCCAGAGCAGCACATCGCCCTAAAGATGAGGTTCTAACATTAACCTGTTAAAACACGGAAGATGTCCTGTATATCTTTGGTGGGAAGTAAAGTTTAAAAGCTGGCCATCACATCTACCCCCATAACTAAGTTCTGAAACAGAACTTAAAATTGCATATCAGGTAAATTACTGGACATTTATAATTCCTAAAGGTACGAATAAAAACCTCATATTGGTTAATTTTTGTTTATTTATTACCGGTTCATACTGAAAACCGTATTTTCTTTTTGTTATGATATGAATTCTTCTTATACCACAATACCGGTTAAAATAGCCACCTCAATGTTCGCCACAAAGTGGTGCAGCTGGAAGCTGTCTAAGGGGGACCTTTTCACAGCTACACCGCTAAAATGTACCGTGAAAGATCAGAAACGGAAAATATAGCTGACAAAAACCCAGATTCTAATCGATAATAAAAATTAGCATCTGATTAGATACTCATTTTCACCAAATTGATACCAACAGAGCGGTTTTCGTCCTCATTCGTCACACTTCACACAGCACCACTACGGCGCTTTCTACAAAGTTGTGGCGACGAAGTCAAGTAGCACGTCAAACTTGGTGAAGCTTCTCAAAGACCGACATTCCGGCCTTTCGCGAAATCTCGCGAGGTCAGTAAAGCTCGGGTTCCAGCAACACTGAACTATTAAACACTTATCAAAAATGTTAACTTGGCCGGCGCATACCTTAACATTAGCCATTTATCTATAAGCAGTTAGCCAACAAACACGTTAGCCGTATGTTATCATTAAGGTAGCGGATAGGCGCAATGGCTAACAATAAAATAATATAGTTAATGTGGGAACAATGCAAAAACGTAAAACAAAAATGTGTCCTGTAAAATGTGGTAAAAGCCCAATCATACCGCTGTATACTGTGAAACCGATATAACTTTGAAAATACCGTGATATAAATTTTTGGTTATACCGCCCAGCTCTAATATATATCTCACTGACTGACAGGAGTTTCCTACTTCTGTCTGTAAAAATTAGCAGGGAAAAAATGGTGAAATCACATTAGTATGATATATATAAATATGATGGCAGAAAAAAACGCATGATGACATGATAATTATGAATTGGTGATGGCTGACTGGTAACATTGTGGGTTTTTTTATGATCGTGTGATTTAATATATCAAGTAACGTCAGAATTGTACCAGTGTGCCGCTTGAGGAAGAGGAAGGTGCCAACGTCAGGATGGACATGGAAAGCAGAATGAACATTTCGATGGCCCCCATTCCCACACAGTACTTGGCAGGCACTTGGTATTTAATAGTACTGGTACTTGATAGGCACTCGGTACTTGACAGTACTGGTACTTGGCAGGCACTCGGTACTTCATAGACAAAGGGTTAATGATGAAAACAGCAGCAACAGACAAATGGCCGTGTGGAACCCCCCACTCTCTGAATAACAGGTTAACACTCTGTTACTCTCCAAGCTAGAGCTGAGGGCACCATGTAGGACATTCTGTGAAGACATCTGCAGGATGGGGGGGGGGGGCTGTGGTTTTTTTTCCTATATCTTCCTTGTATGTTTGTTTTTTTTGTTTTGTTTTTCACTGTGTGAGGCACGGCGATAACCACACGCCGGCAGTCTGAGCTCTGTGGAAAAGTTGGGCCGCCGTCTGATAGGGATGGGTGCCGGGAAATTGATTCAGTTCAGTGCCGACCGTTTGCAGACGTCTATTTATCCAGTAGCCCAGAGGGCCGCATCAGGCCTGACGGCGGAGGGCAAGGAGCCAGGTCGGGCTACTCGTCTGGGCCAGCCCACTCCAGCCCTGACCTGCGGGGCGGACTTGTCATTGCAAAGGGGGAGGGGGGCTCTTTTGTTACTGTGGTCATTCATCCTTATCCTAAGGATGGTTATTGACTGGGCCAAGTGCGCCTGTTTGTTATTTTAATTCAGATAAAATTATCTTTTTAGCCGCAAAACACAAAAGAAAAATATGTTTATCACTGATTGTGCAGCTATGAGTGGCAGCGAAAGTGGTTGCTTTGGCAGGTGACAAGATTAGCGACTAACAGGGGCCCAGTATATCAAAGAGGCAAGTAATCTAACATTAAAGTACAAGAAGTTGTTATGTCAGGGGAGAAATTATGCCTTTATTAATGATTCATATTTGCACTATTTGTGGCATATGAAACACTGGTTGTATTGTATTGCCTCAGCCTGCAGCAGGCATGCAGTGATCATTCCTTATAAAGTACACATGACAATAAACTTGAACTATGAACCCTGACCCTTGTCCTTCCCCTGGTTAACGCAGTGCATGTAGATTGTCTAAACAGATATATAGCATATCGTCACCACTTCATGTAATTAAACATGATGTTAGTAAAATGATAAAAGTAATTATTTAACTGATTAATTCCCTATCACCACATGCAATATTCTCTAGAGAAATTGGGAAATTCATTGGGTTAAGTTGTAATTTACTGATGCTTTACCACAGATTAATATTTTCACTGAAGGCCATGTCATATTTTTTGAAGACATATATGCATAGACCTTCAATACAATGTTTCATCTTGTTTGAGCCAATCAGTATGTCGTCTAAAAAAATAATACTGTATGTACTGAAGACATTACAAACAGCAGTATATCTTCATAAAGTTATAAATACAGGGTGGTATTATGTTTATTAGTTAGTTGTCTACCTAATGTCTTACGAAGGAAAGTCACGTAAACCTTGAGGACTGCACACGCATGTCCTTTCCAGTCTGGCTGAGGTGCTCGATGGTAAGACTCAAAATATGTGATACTTTCTGATCGCGGCTTTTAAACAACAACAGTGATTAAAAGAATAATTCCATAAAAACTTTGTGAGCCATATTGAAACAAAACGTTTTTGATATTTCCTCAGACACGCATTGCTGTGAATCCAGTGCTCGGGTGCAGTCCATTTCGACATGAAACGTGGGCTTCCTCAGCAATATGTCTGCGATTGCATGCGTGCCAGCATGTCTGGGGGTCAGTTTTCTGTAATCCATTTAAAGGCCGAGGTTAATTTTCACCTGACAAAGGAAAGGTGCAGTCTAAGGGCCCTGGACAGACGTTTCCCATTGCACTCACTCAGATTTTTATTCTTTCAAGGTGTTGCAGTCATGACCGCAAGATTTTGTTGACCTGAGTTCTCAGAATGACTGTAATCCACTGAACCGACATGCCTGGTCGATTCACTTATTTCTTTATTCTCTTTGTTTGTTGATTGCGCATTTAAATTGCTAATGTTCTTGGGCCATCGACTCTGGCCATCAGTACAAATGCACGTTTTCAGTGCAAAGCAAGCTTTAACTGTGCGACTCAATCTCGGACAAGCTTTGAGGTTCCCTCTTCATTAGAGGAACAGCATCACTCAAGGACTTCTGAATGTAGACCTTCTCACTAACAGGAAACAATGACCAGCTGCAAATCTGCATTCAGAAACCTCTAAATTAAAATAGTAAGCATTTATTTGCGTGTTTATTTGCCACTGAGATATCAGTATATCAGATTTTTTTTAAAAAAGTCATGTCAATATGTAATAAAAAAGTGAAAATAAATCTATTTTTTGTAGAATACTACACAGTAAATATAAGGCTTACATTGTTATACATGTACTCATAGTTAACAATAAATGATAATTAACTGTAACAAAAACAAAAAAAGACATAAAACACAAATGACACTTGTATTTAGTGTTAAGGCTACTAACGGGAGAAGTTAGCATTTTATAATCCAGAGACCAAAGTTTGGCAGTAAGTTTACCAGTACTAACCAATGTTATATTCTTTTGAAGTTTTCTATACTGCACTATAGTTTGTTTCTGGGTTTATCTGGTGCAGGGGTTAGCTGCTTAACTGGCAGTGTAGACTTTCTGAAATTATTTTATGTCACCCGCTTAGAATCTATTACGTTTTTTTTAATTGCCAGCCAATTTTGAATCGCTTCCTTTTATAAAGAAAAAATGCAATTTCTCAGTTTGGAGATAACTTGAAACATGAGGCCCAAAGGCATTTCCTAGCTAGTCCCACCTGACTCAGATTGCACAGACACGTGTCATAACACGCGGTATTAAGTTTGCGGGACAAGTAGCAAGGGTATCAGAAGAAGCATGACGTGCTTAATGAGCCGTTTGCGAACGCAATTCTCCGTGTAGTGCTGAGACCGAGCAGAGAACATCAAGAGGCCCAAAATCACCTTCCTGATTTACTGTATACACTGCAAGATACTACAGAAAAACAGCTTACAGCCGCGAAATTAACGGAAATCAGAAACAAGCATTAGTTATGATGCAATCTACAATTTTTTTTTTCTACAGCTTTAATTATTTTATTATATCAAGGGTCGTACGAATGACACAAGGACACACAGTCTAGGCCCAATTTAGCTTTTTTTTTTTTGGACAATTCAAGTAATGTATGAATCCTACCGAAGTCTAAATCGTGTTAAATATTACCTGTTTTCAACATCCAGCATCAAAATATAGTTCGCATACTTCACCAATTTAAAAAAAAAAGTGTTGACAATAATTAAGGGCACAATCAGCTGAAACATAAGCAGCCTTCTCCAATAAAAATGATGACAGAGTTATTAAACAGGCTTCCTCTACACCTCGGCAGCGTCTTCCTTTTCTAAACAATATTCCTTTAATGCTGAAATGTGTTTTTTCCATTTAGCGTACGGACCAATAACACCGTTGGGAAATGATGCAAAATTAACTATTGGCACAAGGCGAGTTGCTCTGGAAAATAAATGCCTGACACCTAAGTTCTGATTTCCGAGCTATTTTACACGCCCTTAAAAACACTTGCTTGCGCTATGGAAACAGGCTAAAAACGGTTTGCAGTTCCCTTTTGGCTCTGGCTGCCGTGAGCTGAAAAAAAATAATCAACTGCTTCTCATTAAGGGTATTAAGCGCATTATCATTAAGGCAGTTTTCATAGCGGAATTACGAGGCGGGAAAAGTCTCGGAACTCATTCAGAGCATTTCTGAGACAGGTCATATTGAATACTGCCTCATTTTTTTAAAAAACGAAGGAAACAAAGCGAAATCATTTTTTGTGGTATTTTGGCATGCACTCTAATTAACGGGCAATGAGAATTTCATTTCTGCCAGAAAATGGCACCCATATAAAGAGCGGTCGCAAACTCCTCTCCGTGCAGAATGATGTTTGGACTTCGGCGCAACTTTGCCCTGGAGTTATAAATCTCAGTGTTGGAAACATTTCAAATAAGGAGCAATAAATATGACTTGATGAAAGAAAATGCAGATGTTCTCATTATTACGTGAACATCTTATTTGATGAATATAACGTGGATATGAGATGCCATATGATTCAAACGCCTTATTGACTTGAGATGCTCATTGCTTCATCTCAAATAACAGGCGTTTCTGAGTGAGTCTTTATCCCTTTAAGCTGTTAACAATTCTGGATATTATCATCACTCATTTTAAAAAAGCTAACATCGAATTTCAACAGACCTTTTGCCCTAACAAATCGCCGAGAATATTAAAATCCTCCGGTGTGTCTGTTTTTTGTTAGTTAGTTAAAGCGAACCATAAGTTTAAACCCGATAAACGTATTTTAAAGAAAGAAAAAAAATACGGCTACAGTCAATGCTAGATTATATTGCGTTTGTTTTTAAATATTGGTGGTAATTATGACAATTTATTAAATGGCATGAATATATTATAGTCTGTGTCGCATTCTTTAACTGACTTTATTATTATTTATTCTCATTTTCTGATTCATTCTGTACCTATTAAAAGTACGGGTTTCAAAGCTTTTTAAACCGACTGTGAGCCGATATATTAATATTTATTTTTACCTTTTCATGAAGACCCAGTGGCCTACTTTCTACCAATCAACATGACACGTAAAAGTGAGCATTTAATAACGGAGTTATTGCACGGCACTTATTCAATGTTATTCCAATGCCTATGAGGAAAGTATCACTGCTAATGATGGCGTGAACATATAATGATTCGAGTAACCATCCATAACCTTCTCGTAATTGCTTGTATTATTCCTAACTTTATAATTTGTTTTATATTATGCGAATCAAAATTAAATCAAAACATTTATTATAACCTACTGTTTAAAATAATAGTAGTTCGATGTTTCTCATGATAGTTGTAGTTAAACGCGTTTAACAGAGCCTAGTAAAAGCTAGACACATTAAAGAAGACGTGCTCATTTAATTGACGGTTCAGTACAGTTTAGACCAAATTAACATTAAATTGGTGTCCGTCAAAAGATTAGGCTACTGTATCGCCCTAATTGTCACTAAATAAATGTACCTTTGCTCCGGTTACAAAACCAGGGCTAATGCTATATATTGACAGCGTCTATTTACAGTCAGCTGTCGGTTTCAAATGAAAACGGCAAAAGAAGACTATCTGCGGAGATCAAAGTGTAAATGTAAGGAAGTTGACATTATCTGTGCGTAAAGGAATGCTGAGACAATTTCAGAACCGGTCGTGCGGCAATAAATATACAGCAAACACCCGCTGTAAAACAGGACACATGTAATAATAATTCGTATATCATTATTGTAATCCAGTTGTTTCTATTCTTGTCGCAAGTCTTGTAAACTATCAGCTTTTCATATTATTAAAAAAAACTACCAGTCCTAGTAATGTATAACCGAATACCGAAAACACCTCGAAAGGGAATAAAAACGCCACATTTCATTCTAACTATGAAGTAGTTTGATTAAAAACCGAAATAAATGTGTTATTTCTGTTGGTTCAGTCAAACAAGAGACGACTTTATCTGCAAACTGGAGCCCTTTCTGTGACGGCTAGAATAAACGAAATTTTAGGTGTTGATATTTCCTTAACGATCTCCCACCGGTCGGATAATTGTGCACTCTGCTGACAAGCGTTTTTGTTGCTGTTTTGTGACATAACAAAAAAAGCAATATCACACGAACTAAACATGAAAATTGCGTATTTAGGCAACGATGACAAAAAAAATGATGGTTAAAATGTTGCTGCATAGTATAAGATGTAAAGTTTTATTTACTTTGTTTTTCACTATGGCATGTTCCAAACTTCTTGAAGGAATGCACGTTGTACAACGACCTCGCGTCTCGGGTGTCATTTACGACGGCAGTATTTATATATATATAATTTATCGCTGGGTAAAATAACGTCGATTCCTTAATTAAAAAACGAATGAAATCCCCATAGACAATATAGGCATGTAGTGCAACAAATAATTGAAATAAAACATAAAAGCTCCAGTTTTATCGAAGCCTTAATGAAGACGCTTATAACATTAAATTTTATTTGAATCCTGGATTGTGTAACACTTCAGAAACATAATTACAAATTGCTAGAAAATACCCACCTTGTACGGCAGTTTAAAAGGCTAGAAAGTACTTAACTTGACAATAGTGATGTCTCCGGGGATCATTAAATCAATTATAAACTGTTACTATAACTGTCTATATAAATCAACTCTAGTGTATTTAAAACCAGTTTAAAATATGCATTTACGGCTGTATGCAAACGCGCATCTATTGTTAGAGCATGGAAAAAAACACACGTCCCCTCACACGTCTCCCAGTTTCATTTGCTTGTTTTCAGTAAAGGTACAATGTCGCCTTTTAGAACGTAATGATCACCCAAACCTTATTATTCGGCCAACTTCAGTGTTTTGTATTCCTCTATATCCGCCGGACAATTCTTATTGGTAGGTGAAAATGTTACATCACAATGATTATGACGCGCCGTCTTCCTGTTTCCTTCAGCGGCGTCTTAAAGTGAATCTTGTTGGTGGGAGCGCGCCTCAGCCGCAGCTCTGCCCTGCTCGTCTCCAAGAGAAATACACTTTCAGTCCAGAAAGGAGAGCGGCGCAAAAGAGCCTCTCTCCTCCTCTCTGCTCCTCTCTCACGCTCAGCAAGCGTCGCTCCCTCGCTAAGAGAAATTGCAATATTCATCACCAGGCGAGCAGCCCTCCGTGTCCTTTCTCTTTCATCAGCGAAGAAGCTCGATTTTCCTCCCATTTGTAAGTAACCTTGTCCTTTAGGTAGCTCCCTTATTTGCTTGGATCGGGCGCGCGGAGGAGAAAAAAACAACAAAAAAAAAAGAAACTTGGAAAATGTGCCGGTAGATGTCTGACCTGATCGACTGAGCTGTACGACACTGCAATATGTGTTATATCTTAGATGGTTTTAATAACATGTTATGATGACGTGTTTCGGTTTGTCTTTTTTCATCGTGAGAATAGTGCTAATTTGGGAACTTTAAAAAGTAAGTAGCGCGCGGTGCAATATTGCTGATTATTCGTTCCGTGACTTTAATCGAGCTGATTCCTGATTAGTGGAAAATATGTTTACTTACATTTGTTCAGACTATTTTAAGTCAGTAAATTGTGCTTTAAGTGGTGTAAATGTTTAGACGTGTGCATTTATAATATTCTTTCTGCTTTACTAATCAGATCTTCTTTTTCATCAGTATTGGTATATTAAATTAATTTTGTCAATTTTGAACTGTTTAGAGGTGTCTCCGTTTATGTTGGTTTTGCAGTGAGGCGTCCGACGTTCTCGTCTCTCCAAGCGACTACTTTCCCTTATCCACGCGGATCATAATATTGCACCAGGAGTAAAATCTCTTTTAAAAAAGTTATTTGCATTTTATCGCTGAAAGCCGGCCAACACACGACCTTCTGGCAGTTGGTGATTTCTCTCTTTTCATGTCTGCGATACCATTTAATCATCATGAAAACACCAGTGTGGATAATTATAGAATAAAAGAAACGTATTTAAAGTGGAATATCAGAAACGGGACCGGTGACACAAAGCCCCGGTTAATGTATGTTTACTTTAAACTGCTCAGCTGTACAATCTGTGGCTTTACTCCAGGACAAAGTTACTAAACAAACATATGCATGAATGTATAAATGAACCATTCCTGTTTTTTTCTTTGTCAGCACTTTTTGGACGAGTTCCTATCTTTGTTCCGTACACACTGGTTTATGTTATTGAGTATCAGCTTCCTTTCCCTCTTATTTCCGGTAGTATGATAAAATGAGCGTCATTTTGCATTCGGGTTTGTGATTCTGAAGAGTTGGATCACATGTAGGACCTGAGATAGTGGGGAGCCGTTTCTCGTTTTATTGAATTTATATTGAAGTCCGGATGGAATACTGCGCATGACCAATAGGAGACAGGTGCATTGTGTAAAAAGACAGGTGCGAGTTGCTTTATTTCCAGTAATAACGACTTTGCATAATATACACCTCTAGGCGCTAAACTATGTGTTTGTCTAACTGAGGTCTATTGTGAGCTGAATCGTTGTGTGTTTCAGCCGTTGAGGCCGGTTTACTGTGTTAGAATAAAGCGGTACACTGTTTCAAGGTTTTCATTTTTTCTTTTTATTCTGCTTCTGAGCTTCAGAAACGGAATGGAGTAAAAAAATAAATACTTACTAATAAAACATTGAACATTTTGTTGTATAAATTTCACGTTAAATATTAGTTCATCGGATTTGTCCAGCATTAAAATCAAGGAGCATAAAGTTTGCGTGGGGTCGGACTGCAGACTTCGCTTCCCTGAAGAAAGCACAGTTTCTCTGGGAGCGACTTGGCGTTAATGAGTCGCTCGCCTCCCAGTTGGTGTCTGAAGGATGGACCTTCGCTTTCACCTGGGGTTTCATTAGATTAGTAGTTATGCTCTGCGGTGACCGCTACCAGCACGGCATTAATAATTACACTGGCAATTTTGGCGAAGGCGCTTTCTTTCACCCCCTTCTATGGTACCGATTATATGTCAGATTTTCTCTCGCAGAAATCAAGTAATTTAACCTCTTTCTCTCCTCGACGATTGCTGCAGTTTAAATGAATAAATCCGTCCATAATAGCAGTTGTTTTCTGTTCTCCGTGCTTCGTTTACGGACTTTGTGCGTTTATGGTATCAGTTTATGTTCCCTAAATTTACATCTATATCAGGAATTGTGGGGAAATAAAACAGCAGACTTTTAAAAATATAATATTTTTGTCTAGTTTCAGTTTAGGTCACCGTTTGACCTTTTCAGTTTAATTGGAGTTAAAACGAAAACGTTGTATTGGGCCTTTTAGTTGAGACAATGCAAGCAACTGACAGCTTCGTCTTGTTAGAGAGCTGAGTGTTTTACTTCATCATGGGTTTAGCAGCTTACCTGGTTTAAAGGTACAACAGCCGATCCCTCTTGGGACTCTGACCCCCAGCCTTAAAGTTACATAGCTGTCTTTACCTGCTAACCTACTTGCTGCCTTTAATGTTATTTTTTTAGCTCTAATAACCTAATTTATTAAACTCAGCCTATTTCTTTGCATATATCTCTATATGATATATATCTGTATATATCATTAAGTCACCCAGTAAGGATAAGCGGTTTGGAAAATGGATGGATGGATGGATATCATTAAGTCATATAACTCTTGAATCTTTTTATCCATTATTCCAACTTTTTAAAAATCATCCATGTTTATTCCAACTTAAGAAACACACATTGCACTTTAATTGGTTGTATTCTTTCCAGAATGAATGGCTTTACTTAACCGGAACACTACAAGTCCCACATATAGGAGAGTGCTGTTCCTGTCCACCGCTTTACAAAATGAACTTTGCTGTGAAGATTTCAAGTGGGTGGCAACTGTTTATCTGTTATCTGCCTTTTGGGGGGAGGTTTATTTTCTGAAAAAGACTTAGAAACGTAGTAATGTCGACAGTACACGAGTCTAACATTCTGAGGGTAATTTGTACATTTTTTATTTATTTATTTGTTTTGGTGGAAATTTTCTGCAGACTAGTTTAGCTGTGTAAGTAGCATAGATAGCTGTTGCATGGCTGCACAGTGTAGATGTGAAGATTTTTCGTTCTAATGCTGAGCAGTTACCCACCAACCAACAATGTACATAATTATTAGGGACCGTGGGGACGAAGGTTGTGCTGCATGAGGTCACCTAGTCTTTTCTGTTGGTTTATTTCGACACATGTGATCAGTGATCGTGTTGAATCTTAACATTTCATTTCATTTGAAATCCTGTCACTTCCTTGATGTTTTCATGACTCTAAATATCCATTTCTCTTCATGGTTTGTGACCACAATACTGCAGTGTGTGACATATGACTAACACCTGTATGGAACATTTCTTATGATTAGGATTTGAAACCCACCAGTGTTTTTCCAGATTTATAACCATAAAATAAACCTAGTTGATGTTGCAATTAGTGTCTAATACTGAGACCAGTCGGCGGAATATGATGTGTTTTGTTCATTTTCTTCCTGTGTGGCACACTTAGTCACATGCTCTTGTTGGAGAAATTATATGCTGCATTCCGTGACTAACAGGTATCATTTTGGACATTTGAACAGCATAATTTTACTTTCTGGTGCTGCACAGGCATTTATTTTGCGTGCTCCATCTTAAATCATTATTATTTCTCAAAAACTTTTATTTTAGACAGCGCATTCGTTGCTGCCATTGTAGCGTGTGGCAAATCCAAGTGGCGTCGGGTGCATTTTGTTTTATTCAGGATTGAGGTCAGGAAACTTGGAGAAATGTAAAGAAAACGATTCATTGTGCTCTCGCTCTGTTGGACAGGGTCCCAGGATTGTCGAGCTGAGCCCAGCTGACAGGCTTTTGAGGATGGAGCAATAGCAGCCCAGTGATGCCTGACCATGACAGCGTAGCCCTCTTAAGCAGACAAGCCAAGAGACGAAGAGTTGACATTGGCGTGAAAAGGACTGTAGGGACGGCGTCTGCGGATTTCACTCGAGCGAAAGCAGCCGTGTTCAGTGCCATGAATCCCCACAGCTCCGAGCAGGACGTCGAGTGTTCGGTGGTGCAGCACGCGGACGGGGAGAAGTCCAACGTGCTCCGCAAGCTGCTGAAGAGGGCAAACTCGTACGAGGATGCCATGATGCCCTTTCCCGGCGCCACCATCATCTCCCAGCTCCTAAAGAACAACATGATGAAGAACGGCGGCAGCGAGTCCAGCTTCCAAGGAGGTGGGCTTTCCGGCACGGGCTCCGAGATCCACCAGGAGGACGCTTGCAGTAACTCTTCCCAGGAGTGCCTCTCGCCCTTCGGCCGGCCAGCCACCAGCCAGCTGGATGTGGAGCGGCTCAGCGACGAGCACCTGAGGGCCAAGCGCGCCCGAGTGGAGAACATCATCCGCGGCATGAGCCACTCACCCAGTGTGGCTGTGCGCAGCGGTGAGCATGAGCGGGAGGGGCCGCCGCAGCCGCCCGGAAGTCCGCGCGAGAGCTATCGCGAGAACAAGCGCAAGCAGAAGCTGCCCCAGCAGCAGCAGAGCTTCCGGCAGCTGGTGTCGGCACGCAAAGAGCAGAAGCACGAGGAGCGTCGCCAGCTGAAGCTGCAGCTGGAGGACATGCAGAAGCAGCTGCGGCAGCTGCAGGAGAAGTTCTACCAGATCTATGACAGCACCGACTCGGAGAACGACGAGGATGGGAACCTCTCGGAGGACAGCCTGCGCTCCGACAGCGCTGAGCGCCAAGGGCAGGACTTGACGACCGACCGCTCCGACAACGAGATTTCTGACCTGGACCCCGGGCACTTTCTAGACCGTGCCCGGGCCCTACTGCAGGAGCAGGCCTTGATAGGCGAGGGCGACAAGCAGAAGCGCGATGGGACGCGGGCAAAGGGCCAGGGGCCGCCCTCCATGCATGAAGGGAAACAGCTGGCCGAAACCCTCAAGCAGGAGCTTAACACGGCCATGTCCCAGGTGGTGGACACCGTCGTGAAGGTCTTCTCCAAGCCCTCACGCCCGGTTCCTCAGGTCTTTCCACCCCTCCAGTTGCCTCAGGACCGCTTCGCGGTGAATGGAGAGAACCCCAACTTCCATACAGCCAATCAGAGGCTACAGTGCTTCAGTGATGTCATCATTCCCAACCCCCTGGATTCCTTTGCCAGCCTCCAGGTCTCCAGTTCCAACGACCAGACGGAAGCCTTGCCTCTGGTGGTCCGGAAAAACTCCTCAGACCACCAGTCCTCCTCAGTGGGCCCTCATGGCACCCACCACCACCCATCTCTGCACCCATCCCCGCTGAGTGCTGCTAGCATGGGCTTCACTTCTCCATCTTTCCGGCACCCTTTTCCACTTCCTCTCATGGGTTACCCTTTCCAGAGCCCTTTAGGCGCTCCGTCGACTGGCTACCCTGGCAAGGACAGGTCCTCTCCGGAGTCCCTGGACCTGTCCAGGGAAACCACCAGCCTGCGGACCAAGATGACTTCCGGTCACCTGCACCATCATCGTTCCCTCTCACCATCGCATCCAGCCAGTACCACTGAGGGTCTGTCCTTGTCGCTCATTAAATCTGAGTGCGGGGACCTTCAGGACATGTCTGACATCTCTCCATATTCAGGAAGTACAATATCCTTTTTCAAAAGAAATGGTGTGCAGTGTTAGTCTTTCTCCCTCTGCCCCCAGCCCTTCTTCACAAACGTCTGCTCACATACACAAACAGGCGTGTTACAGACACCCTTCCCAGCCTTCCCTGCATGTAGATCTAGCTTGGTCTGGAACATCTGATGCAATCTTGTAATTTTAACTGGCTACACCACTGGTTTCAATTACTCTTGATTGGTGTAGGAGGTCTGCGGAATGAGATGTCTGGATATTCAGTCTGTCTATCAATAAAAACTAGAGGTGTAAAAATCAATTTAATCTTATTCAGTTTTAACTTTGTAAGTCGTTCTTATGTTGCTGTGTTTGGCTTCTGACACGACACTGTCCATTTTGCGCTTCTGTTATCACAAACGAGCATCAAAGACTAATTTTGTGAACGCTCAGGAATTAATTACCACGCCGAAGTACGAGTGGAATGGAAACAGGCAGCTGAGCTCAGTGTTTTCGAAAGGGCGGGAGGCCCTCGCTAAAAAGTGGGCGTTTTGTTTTCTCCCGACCCAACACACCAAGCTGACGGGCACGGCGATGCAGCGGGTTCAGCGGCACTGTTCCCAGGGCGCGTTCGCATTAAGTCGCGAGGAGAAGCTCCACTTTCTCCAGCACAGGTTGCGTGTGCAGAGGTACAAAGCAGCACTTAAATCGTGGATGTGGTTGAGGACCTGTTTTTAAAGAAAAGACCAGGGGAGGGCAGGAAGACCATGTCTGCTCCCCCCACTCATGCGTTTACAATAGGCTGGGGGTATAATACAGAGCCTTGTTCTGTCTGCTCTTTCTTATCACATTGTAAAAAAGAATAATCGCAGTTTCTATTCTTATTTGTTATAAAGATTTGTTGACAACCTGAGGCACCTATTTGCTGTTGCTAGGCAGCCAAATAATCCCCCCCCCATCTCCTTTGAATGCTGCGTTAACAGGTGTTTGCTGGTGGCTGTTTATCTTTCATTTGTTCTTGTCTTTCTTGACCCTGAACTGAATGGTTTCCAGAATCACCCCAATCCCAATTCTCCCAGTGCTTTAAGCTGTGTAGCAAGAGGCAGCTTTTAATAGCTACACCATGAAACATTTTTCACCTTCAGTCTTATTGCTAATTATTATAATAATGAATAACAACAAATATCCAGTATATCTGACTATATAACTAGTTATTTGATGAATTTATAATATGCATATTGTCTCTTTAACATTGATTTCTCCTGCTAATATTATTTATACTGTAGTAAAGTGAAAAAATAATGGTAAATATAACAACATTTTATGATAGAGCCCCCCTCCCCTCCCGTAAAGTAATCAGCATGTCATCCCAAGGTTCAGAAGGTCTCTTACTCATAGGACCCAGGTTGTACTAAAGCAGCTGGTGCTGTCATCGGTGCTGCAGCAAGTTTGCTTGATGTCACAGTGGTGGACGTTAGATGAACTGAACTGGCGTTTGTACCCTGATGAGAGCAGGGATGGCCACTACAAACATGTATCTTTTTGGGGCTTTGTGATGCCGAAGAGTAGCTGCCTGTGAACCTGTTATGTTGCATCATGGCTGCCTCTTTAAAAAGGAATAAAATGGTTTCAAAATTATATAGGTTTGTGAATTTAGGCTAGTTGTTGACCAAAAGCAGGTCTCCCCATGTGAACAAGAAAAACAGATTGTCTCTCTGGGTAATTATAAGAAGTGTGGTTTTCACAGTTGGCCGATATAACAGATTTCTAGTTCCCGTCGTTCAGGCTAATTGAAATTATTTATTAGTGGAATTATTGTTCTTAATCCCATGATCCCGTCTCTTTGCCCTGAGGAAGGCAGATCTGCACACCCAACAGAGCCCAAGTGCTTTTCTTAAATTGAACACACTCAAAATTGCCACTTGTGCCAGGACATTATGCCCTGTCCCGGACACAGAACCTCTATAGGCTTGCAAAGTAAAGCTGCGTAATCAAATAAGTTGTATTCAAATGGTTTAAAGAAACAGACTGTTGATTGTCTTCACCTGCAGGAAGAATGTCCTTCCCTTTTTTTTAATGCAGTCTCTTTGCATCTCACAGAAACAGGCTTTTTTCAGTTTCTCGGAGGATTTGCATTCGGGGAGCAGGCGCCACAGCCGCTGAGATGCCGGGGCAGGTGACGCACTTCTCCGGTTCCGTGTCCCCTAAAGCACCGGCACACAAAGGAATCTTCCTGACCCTCTCTGGAGAGCCGGGCCCTGACGGGCTGCTGGAGTGGCCTTTTGTCCGCTAACTGCGCCTGGAATTGGCCATTTCAAGTCATGCCTTTTGGGACCCCCTCATCACCACCCTAACCCTCCT
This sequence comes from Isichthys henryi, assembly GCA_026776945.1. NCBI lineage: Eukaryota > Metazoa > Chordata > Actinopteri > Osteoglossiformes > Mormyridae > Isichthys > Isichthys henryi. The sequence continues at coordinate 18,040,802 of JAODJX010000041.1, forward strand.
CCCCTCCCCTTAGTTTTCGCTCGTTTTCTTCATCTGAAAAATGTTCTAATTTTGCCACAGTCTGATTAAGAACTCGACTGTTTTTTTTTTTCCACTCCATCCTGTTCCGGCCACATTTATCTCTTAAGAGTGTGTTAAAAAAATCATTTAGTACCACCTATATATAGGTTTTGTTAAAAGTTACTTACCTGCTAGACTTTTCTGTTTAGGGTCCAGACTTCCTCTTATTAAGCGGCTCCTGTCACTGGCTCACTGATGTGTTCGGGCAGCTGTCTGGTGAATTTTCACTTGACCTCATCCAAGTCTTTGCCGCTGGGTTCCCTTTAACATGAAAATCAGCTGGAATTTGTAGTTCCCGCTCGATAATATGCCTAAAGTTGGTATGACTTACCTCACATCTGTGTCATAAGATGACGTAACCTTCCCCTTTCTGCCCGCATGCTTTTATTTACGTGAGACATTTCATGGCTGCTGTATGTCCACTGAGGATTTTTTCATGACTCATTGTTCATGTATGTATCCTGGAAACCCGTCTTCTTTTCTTGGAAGATGAGGTTTGTTTGCCAGAATCGAGAGTTTTGTGTTTAAAGTCCATCTATTTATTACCTCCCTACGTTTGGTTTGCTGCTGCCTCAAGCGACGTTTTTCGACATTATGTCTTCTATGCAGATATAATGATGTTTCTGGAGTTTCATTATAATTCGGGGTCTTTTTCTTCCGCAGGTGTTGTAGTTTTACAGGAAATGTTGTGCAGGTAATGGATTAAAACAAAAAAGCTAAGAAAAAAAATAACAGTTGAACCAAACATGAGAAAGGAGGTGAGCTGAAAGCCTCTAAACAGATTTGGCTCATAACTGAGATCACTGATGTGAAATGTTTACAAATCTCGCCTGCAATTTAAAAAAATAGCATCTCTATTTGATTAGTTTTTATTAAGAATCTCACTTAGACCCCGTATCCCTTCTCATTTCCATGCTGAACCCTTACTCTGCTTTCTGTTGAGTAAATAATAAATACTTCATCTTTCCCCATGATCTGAGGGGAAATTAGTTTGGCTCCTTCAAAAGTCCTGCCTGGGCGGGAGGGGACAGCTTGCAGCCTCCGCTCCCTGTGCTGTTATTTCGCATATGCCTTATGACAGATGGTGGTATGGAGAGTAATGCTCCTTTATTCTTCCCTATCAGACTAATGGAGGTCACCTCTGGGCTCTCTCAAGTCCCTTCCTTTGGCACAAGGAGCTTGTCAATCATCTGTGCCGTCATTTAGCCCCGGAACGGCAAAGAGGTTCTTGCCAGATCCCGACTCGCTGACCTACGAAGACATACGGTTGGCACCAGCTGCCATTTGTCCGTGATGTTGTGTTTATTTACACCTCTAAAGGGAAAAACTGAAAGATATCACTGTCACACTTTATTCAGCTATTTAAATATGGTTAATTAACCACTTGAAAATGTTAAATTTCATTTACTTTTTAATTTTTTCATCCGGTGTCCATCCAGACTTCGAGAAAGGAGATTATGTTATTTTATAGTCTAAAGACCACAACGAAATATGTTGTTCATAGATGTATGAATGTTGTTCTGTAGGTTCCAGGTTAAGGACCTGGCCGCAACTTCGAAAGTGATGCTTCCCGTTGTGTACATTGATAAAATAAAAGATTGCTTAAGTTTTGGCATGTAACGTTTTGATGGATACTTTCGCTACGCTCCTTCCAGGGGTGGGACGGCGCGAGAACTGACCTTGTGGGGGTCACATTGATTTCCCTCCCTCATGCGTCTTCATTTCGGATAAATTATAAAGCCGTTAATTTGCCGAGGAAATGGCATGGCCGGTCTGTGGCACAGATGTGGCCAAAGCCGGCCCGGCTGCCAGCGTGGGGGATGTGCCAGCTAGCTAGGGGGATAATTGGAATGCTTAGATTGCTCCGGTTAGCCCTGCTTTCTCCTGGGACCTCTTCAGCAGCTCCTGTTTACAAATCTGGAGGGCAATGCTTTTCCCAGATAAATAGGGCCTTTATTACGGTAAGTAGGCATTTATTGATCTGCCGTCCCGCACGTATTGATCAGCCGTCAATTTTACGCCGTCGTGCATTTTATAATTTTTTTTTTTGAATGGAAGAATGGAGTATTGTCTTTCTTGGCATGTCTGATCACAATCGAAAGCTCCCCTTTAGCGTTGGAGTAACAGCTTTCTTTGTCAGTATTATGCAAATTTTTTTTTTTAGGAGGGGGAGGGTGAGGCTTGTCTTAGTCTGCTTGTAGAACGTTGGCTTCCTAGCTAAGGTGATTTATTTATTTATTTTTTTACTTTTCGATTTCTGGTGGTCAGATCCATCGCCACATCTTCCTTGACTCCACGCTTTGCAAATTCAGGAAGGGCTTTCACCTAATCACTTGAAGAAGGCCAAGCTGATGTTCTTTTACACCAGATACCCCAGCTCCAACATGCTGAAGATGTTCTTCTCTGATGTGAAGGTAGGTCATACTATCTCCCGCCTTGCTGTGCTCGTCTAAACTGTTACCAAAATTTTTTGTGGATCCATCCTGATTAATCTCGGGCATGTGCTTGGTCATAATTCCCAAATAGATCCCCCAGTTAAAATCATATCTAGTTATATTTCACTTAAATATATATATATATTTTGAGAAATTCAAATCTGTGCATCACACCGATGCACACTATGGTAATCAGCAGAAGCTAACGCTGTGAGCTGTGTGTGAGTGCGGCAGTGCATTGTGTCCCTGCGTGTGGAGAGCGTCAAATGAGAGGAACCCAAATTAAGAACAGAAACAATGGCCCTGATTGTCTCTTATTTACAATTTAATTTGTTGTTGATGTGGTGTACAGTGTGCATATGAGGGGACCAGATATTGTGACAGATTCAGGGCACATTATTCAGATGAGGTAGCAAGAGGTTGGCGCTCCCAGCAGCCCCCACACCCCTGTTCCCAATGGAGGTCTCGTCCCTGCAGCCAGGCTGCGTTCTCCCATCCGAGGGTCCAGGGGTCCACTTTCACAGATCCTCCTGATAACCCTAACCCTACCACACTGTCTTACAGAAGATGTCAGACCCACCGCTAGACACTATTGTATGTTTTAACAATTACACCAATACAGCATTTTTTAGTCACCGTTAAAATCAAACCTCTTAGCTAATTAGGACTTTTAAACAACTTGCTTATTTTAAGCACATTTTCTTGAATTCTTTGTTTTTTAACCTTGTCCTTTAGTTTTCTTGGGAATTCTTCTTTTTTTTTGTTTTTGTTTAGTAAATACGCAATTTGTCATTTTGCCGCTTGCAAGTTTAAATGTTTTGTAAACCATAAAGTAGTGATGCACATAAATGCCACAATGCAGCTTTTATTGTCTTGAGAAGCCAGGATGCATGTATCCATGCGACGCTCCTAGCGGGGCGGCCAGTCCAGGGCTGGCTTTCGGCTCACATGACCGGTTTCTAAAACAACGTCAACACCCCTACAGAACTGCAGCAGACTACTTTGCCCGTTTGATCGACTAGTTGCCAAGTGTGGGAACCAAAGTATAAACAACTAACTAATTGTTGGATAATTACCCTGGGAATGACTGGTTTAAGATGTATATTTGGGGGTCTGAACGGACGATAATACACGTGGGAAAACCCACTAATTGGGAAAACTGCAATCCTATCCCTTTGGCTAGACTGCCGTCTTTCCACAAGTGACTGAGAACGTTAGCTTATCGATGATTTGCCAGACAATAATCTCTGTAGTCATTCAAGGAAAGGCTGCGTTGAAGCTACTTTGTGACCAGTTTGTGTTTGGGGACAGCTTTGTTAACATACTTTATGGTGGAGGTGTTTAAATGGGGTTACAAAAATGGCAAGATGCTATTTCAAGATAGTGACATTTGATGGAGATCTGCTCAATTGTGCTATTTAAGTTGTTTCATGCTGTAGTACCAGTGCTGCAAGTGCGCTGCGGAGTTTGGGTCAGTCGGGTTTCCATCCTCCCCCCTGGTGATAGCAGACCCTAGCGAAGCCTGCCGCTTGGATCCTAGTTCCGGCAACGGGGTCATGTTTCCCGGTGCCGATTGTGTGGAGTCAGCCGGTTGTCAGGTGGGGATTAGCATCTGAGCTCCTCCTCAGAAGTACGACAGGAAGCCATTTGGGCGTCTTCATAAAGGTGAGGGTTTTTTTTTTTTTAAGTGCAGGCAGGTGCACAGCAGTCTCTGTCTAATTTCCTGATGTGTCCCAGCATAGCAGATGGCTGCGATGAGACTTGTGTTGATGCTACATTTGTTCAGCATATGTCTGGTGTGCGAAGTGACTTACTGGCTTACCGGCCTGCTAATTTATGCAGGTTAGCGTTGTGGTGCAACTCCCTCCCTCAAGGCTGTGGAAGGGACATTAGTCAAGAAGGATGCATTTACTGCCTTTACTGTCATTTATCCAGGGCTGGACCATGGGGCGAGGGGGGAGCAGCCTGCAGCGTATCCTAGGCAGAATAGACCACAAGGCCGGGGGGCACCGTGTGGACAGGAAGCCAGGCCATCGCTGGGCGCAGATATATACTGCAGGCACACTAGAGTTGCCAGTTAACCAAACTGCATGTGTTTGAGCTGTGGGAGGAAACTGGAGGAACCTTGAAGAAACCTGGGAGATGCAGGGAGAACATGCAAACTCTACAAACACAGAGCTGCTGCAGGATTCAACTTCCAGCCCTGGAAGTGTGAGGCAACAGTGCTACTCTGTATGAGTGGAGCTGGGATCTCCTCATGGGGACACGAGGTAAAAGGGGTGGTTAGTAGTTTGCCTGTCAACACAAGCGTTACATAGAGCAGGCAGAGAACAGCACATTTTCTTTTCCCCCAACTTTGCCTCACCGCGGACTCTGAATAAGCCAAACTGAGCCCTCCAGCCATGCTTGGAAATCCCAGGCTCGAACCTGTGCACTTAAGAACCTGTGAAAACACAGTCGGGGGTGGGTGGAGAAAGTGGCTAAAAAAGAAAAAATGGGGGTGGGATTTCATGTCCCTCATCGGGTTTTTATCGCACAGAAGGAAGTTGCCGGAGGTGTGTTTTTATTTTGTGCCGCGGAGTGACGTCCGGGGCAGGTGATTGCATCAGTCGCGGCGACCCTGAGGAAGAGCACCGCTCGTCTACTCGCTGCCGGCTGCGCTAAGGAGCGATGACCTTTCACAGGCCCGTGAACACGGCCATGAGAGGCGGCCCCTGCGGCTCACCGTCACCCCCCGAGCAGATGAAGGTGTCAGGCTGATTTGTTTTATGGCTCCTCCGACCATGTTTCTTGAATATTTAGACATTTTCCCTTGCAAATACACTGGAGCAGAGGTGTCCCAGGGGAAGCGTTAATCAAAGTCTCTGTCTCTGGTACGGAGGCAATGCTGACCTTTCGCTGAAGCAATTAGGGGCCTTTTTTTGTACGGAACTAGAGCGGGACAGATGCTGCAGCGTGGTCCCGGCCCGGCACTGCCCACTGATATTACAGCGTCCTTCGATTCTGCTTTTGATTTTCCTTATAATTATTTACACCTCAAATGCTAGTTCTTGGGGAAGCATCAGAAATGCTAATGAAGTGAGCTTGAGATGTACAGGAGAAAAAACGGTGACTGTCTTTGAGATATGGTCAGTTTTTTGTTACCTTCTTGAATATGATGGAATATGGTGATTGGAGGTCGTGTGTGTGTGCGTGTGTGTGCATCTGGTCATCTATATTTTACATTATGGAGAACAAATGTCCCCACAATGTGGCGACCTTGTGGGGACAATTTTTCGGTCACCACAAGGGGAAAATCAATTTTAAATAAATCTGTGAATGCAAACAAACGAAGAATACTGAAAGCCAGGTATTTTATTTGGTTACTTAGGGTTAAGGTGAGGGCTGGGTAGGGGTTAAGGTCGTCATGCTGGGATTAGAGTTTTCCCCATAGAAATGAATGGAGAGTCCCCACAAAGATATAATTACAAACCTGTGTGTGTGCGCAATTTGTGCAGTGTTTTGGTACTGTGTGTATTTTGGGATTTTGTGTTTGTGTGATTTTTGGTAGAGTGTGTGTGTGATGCATGTGTTTTGCATACAGTGTGTTTTTATGTGTAATTTGGAAGAGTGCATGTGTGTGTATTTTGACACGGTGTGTGTGTTTTTGCATGTGTGTGTATTTTGATACGATGTGTGTGTTTTTGCATGTGTGTGTGTTTTGACACGATGTGTGTGTTTTTGCATGTGTGTGCATGTGTCTCTGTGTGTCTGTGCCTATTGCTACAGTGCATTTATATATGTTTTGGATCTGTGTGTGTCTGTGTGACTATTTCCGTACAGTGCCTGTGTGTGTCTGTGTGACTATTTCCGTACAGTGCCTGTGTCTGTGTGACTATTTCCGTACAGTGCCTGTGTGTGTCTGTGTGTGTTTCCGTACAGTGCCTGTGTGTGTCTAACTATTTCCGTACAGTGCCTGTGTGTGTCTGTGTGTGTTTCCGTACAGTGCCTGTGTGTGTCTGTGTGTGTTTCCGTACAGTGCCTGTGTGTGTCTGTGTGTGTTTCCGTACAGTGCCTGTGTGTGCATGTGCGTGTGTTCATGCCTGTATGTTTGTTTGACTAGCAGATGACATGACATTTAATTGCTGAGTCGTCACACTGCCGTCGCACGGCCCTTTGTCTGCCTTCCTGCTATTCCGATTCCCCAACAATGCGCTTTAAATCTCCCTTTATGTGCCTCTGTCAAACCATGTCATGCGCACTTACTTTTTTTGTAGTCTCCGTTATGTCATCTGGGGGCCATTCCAGAAAAAAAAATCCCACCCCCCCATAGCCTTGTTCGTATGAGACAATGTCTTGTAACAATACTGGAGTCTAATCTCCATGTCAAAGCAATTCTCATCCCCCAGTGAGCAGCCTTCTATCATTTTGTAATGTTTTGTTTCTTATTCTGAAAGAATTAGAAAGGCACAGTAAGCCGGTACTGGGCTTTGCGCCCTTATCTCAGTGTCTGGAAATGGGCATGGGGGTATTTTGCTGGCGAGATAAAAACAGGAAGAACTCCAAGTTCAGCAGATCCTAATAGGTTTAAGTTCTATTGAAATCGGCTACCGGGAGATCAGATAGCTGGGGCCCTCGCTTGCTGCGTGTGTGTGTGTGTGCGCGTGTGTGTGCCCCCCCCCCCAGAAAATAGCAGGAGCTGGATGGGCAAGTGTATATTTTTTTCAGGGGGTTACTTAGGCGTTTCAGCGCTTGGAGGCGGGAGCGGTGATGACTCAATCGGCCCTCTGCTCGATTATCTGTAAGGAGTCTCTGAGATTAGGATTCAGGGCAGGCCTTTTGGGAAACAGGCCTGCCTTCTGTTTCCAAGCCACTCACATTGGCTCCCATGAACTTTCATTCACTTCATTGTCTTGAATTTGCGAACACAAAGATGTCCTTCCATACAGTAATTAGCAACCCCCCCCAAAAAAAAAAGCCCTCCGCTCTCTGCTATTCTATCTCAGCTGGGGGTGTCATATTCTCATGGCCACTTCGATAAGTGCTTTCTGATATTTAATTAATGTATATTAATGTCTCTTTAATGTACCCCCTCCCCCACTTTGGGGTTTGGGGTGTGCCGGGGAGGGGGAGGGGGAGGGGGGTGAGTACCCACGACAAGCAAGGTTTAGATACAAATCCCTGGCAGAAATGCTTTCAGATTTATTGGGTGACTTCTGAATACAGCTGACCCTTGCATGGAACCCCAAACCACACCCCCTCAGCATAGCACGGGTCACCTGATAGAGTCAAAGGTCACAGAGGGAGGGTGTTCCCTGAGAGGCCTTGCCACATAAGTAGTCCAAAATGTGCATGTCATGGAAGGAGAAGGGGAGACGTTTTTTTTTCTGATTAAGATGCTTGTTAAATCGCTGCTCAGCAGAGGTGCACGACCGTAATTCTCAGACAAATGCAGCCCGCCATATTCAGGTTTTATTTTTCCTTAGGAATTTAGCTCTGCCGGGCTCCGCGACTGTGCTTAAAGGGCTCCGGTGTGGAGATGCCTCGGGGCAAATGACAATTAACCTTTCTAGCAGGTATGGAAATTCGCACTCAGGTGCTCAGCAGACGCTGGGCATGAATGTGATTACATTTTAACCAGGGGACTAGTGGGGCGAGACAGCAGGGTCTGCTCTGCGAGGGGGGGGGGGCTGTGCTGAATCAGAATGGACCATTTGTGGTCATACTGAACCCATGTGGTGTGTTTGTGTGGTTAGAAGCTCTGAGGTGCGATTCATGTACCAGGGATCACATCGGGTAACACATCTTTGGTGTATATAAGTAAAATTAATGAAAAGTAAAGCATATGCCTCTAAAAACGACCCTGGGGGATTGTGTAGGGGGGGCACACATTCGGGGTCCACGCCTGGCTGTGTGAGTGAGGCACCTGCTGGCCCCCACCCCCACTTCATCGTGTCCAAAGTGGTGGCTCAGCTGCCTGCATGCATTGTGAGTGTGGTTTTGTGGCCCCACAATGTAATGAAAACCTGATATTTTTTACCTTGTGGGGACATTTTTTCAATCTACACAAGGAGAAACAATTTTATAGAAGTATGTAATTGCAATCAAAAAACTAAAAATGTTCTCCGCTTAGAAATTAATGGAGAGTCCCCACAAAGATATAATTACAAACCTGTGTTTGTGTGTTTCTTTGTGTGTGTGTGTGTCCTGAGGTTGTTGGAACAAGAAAGCGGAAAGCAAGTTTTCTTTATTTCAAATGTTACTGGGTTAAAATTCCAGTCAGAAGACTGCAAAAGGCTTCTGTGGTTGATGAGAGGAAAAGATGGCCGACTGTCTCCGGTTGGTGTGTGTGGGGTCCTTCTTCTTCTTTGCCCGTATCAAGGTCAGCTGCCAACTTTAACAGCCCGTTTCATTTCTCCCCCCCATCCCCCCTCCCAACCCACAGTTCAACAGGTGCATCACCTCCCAGCTCATCAAGTGGTTCAGCAACTTTAGAGAGTTCTACTACATCCAGATGGAGAAATTCGCCCGGCAGGCCATTGGTGATGGCGTGACCAGTGCGGAGGAGATGACCGTGAGCCGTGACTGCGAGCTCTTCCGCGCCCTCAACATGCACTACAACAAGGCCAACGATTTTGAGGTATGACTCCTTCCAGTAGGCGGAGCCTGCTTTTAAGTCACATGGCATTCAGAAGCTCCTCCTCCCTAACTCATCCCCCCTCCCACCAGCCTACCATCTGTGATGTCACCCTTCCCATTTCTGCTTCTCCTGATATGTGGTTGTTGGTGTTTAAGGCATGTTCTAGATTTATTGAGTTTGTGTTTCTGTGTTTTCTTAACGAACTTTAGCTTATTTGTAATTAGCAACGCGATGTTTGGAACGGGAAACTACTAAACGTGGTTTGTCGGCATTTATAAACACGATGTGTCCGTCACACTTCCTGGGCTGGCTGTAGGGGGCGTCCTTCCACTTCTCCATCCTGCTTTCGATGTTCTGAATTGCTGTCAGAAGATTGCCGATATTCTGATTAAGGTGGAAGCTATGTCATCATCCGGGATGTACTCAAGCCAGGGGAAATATTCACACGTTCACATGAAAGCCACACTTCCCGAGAGCAGGAATCTCCGTCCATCAGTAAAGGTTACTCCACGTCCTCTGTGTTTTCCCGGTCGACACGCTTCCTCGGTGAATGGGAGTGGTCAGCATCACGGTTATGGGGCCTTCCGTAGGCGGGGGGGGGGGC
>JAODJX010000041.1:18075797-18127000 GCA_026776945.1 Isichthys henryi
CACCTTCTTTGTGTTTTTGGGCCCGTTTCTCTTTTTATAAACCCCCGTGTTAGAGGTTGGCCCCCCCACCATCCTCCCCCCCCCCCCCCCCCGGCAAATTCTCACTTGCATGCAAGTCTCATGGGGTGAATAAAAAAAGTGATTCCCCACAAGGATTAATAAAGTATCACTATCTTAAAATAAATATTCCTCAAACCATCACACACCTGAAGTTCAAACCCCCTAGCAGATTATAATTCTTTTAAATTGTGTTCACAATCTGTGAAATCAGCTCTAACCTCAAACAGCCATAGAAGTACTGCTGAGTCCATGAATATCATAAGTCTAGCATTTTACATGTATCATTACACACGCACAAAGAATCAGCCATGGATATTTAGATTTTCCTGTATCTGAACTTTATGGTACCAGCATCACCAGTTCTGGGTATCAGCTGACACTTATTTAAGATTGGCAAATGGAGAGGAGGTGTTGTGCTCTTCAAAATGAGGCCTGTGCTTCTGTTGTGTTTGTGCTATATTTGTACCAACCCCTGGGGGTGTCCTTTTCAGTTGAGGCTTTTGATTTTCCACATGCCCGTGGAGCGTGCTTGTACCTGACTTAATACCACCTCTGCGTTTATGTCACACTTCCAACCTCCAGGCTCTGCCGATGGAAGCCGGCAATAGAATGATGTCTTCAAACGCTGAAGCTGATCGAACATCATCTTGATCGGCAACAGGTGCTACCGAGTCAGAGCCCACGGGGGCGCTTGTGAGCCCGTCCATGGTGTTGAACCGTCTTTTGAACTTTGGCAGCCAGACCGAAGCAATCTGTGCCCCTCTGTACTGTATGCTTTATCCGTGAAATTATGCGTTTAGCCCAGGGTGAGCCTCAAGACAAGAGATGACGAGCCTGACAGCTGCAGCCAGCGGAGCGGCCCTTTAAGCTGACCGGCGCTCCAAGCTCATTGTTGTCGACTGGGCCAAGGAATTTCATTTGTCATGAAATGGATACTGCTTGCAAAACTTACCTCCTCGATACTTCGCTATTTATAACGCCACATTTCCCAAGGTATGATACAGAGGGGTGTCATTCCAGATGAACAAAGAGAGATCTGAGTGGGTTGGGGAGGGGGGTGAAGAGGATATAGAGAACAGGGGGCTCAGGAAGGGTAAAGGGAGGGTGGTTGACTGATCTGCAAGCATTGGAGTTCATGTTTGATCTGTCTGTCATCTCACAGGGGATGGAGAGCCCCATATGGAAAAGTGTTAGGGCGTCCTACCAGCGCCTCAATTCTCTCTTCGTCTCTTTTCAGAATAGAGCAAGTAGCTTGGCATTTGAGGGAAGGATGCACCATTGTGCAATTTTTGGGAGACCGGCCCTTGAGGCATATGCTGAAGGGGTCATCTTTAAGACTGACTTCATCATGGAATGTGCAGCTCAGGTCCTGCTGCCAAGATAGTCTGAATAGACAGTGCCAGCGAGGCCAGGTATATGACAGCTGCTGACCAACAATAAATTAAAAAAAATCACCCACAGAAGAAGTGGAACACCCTTTTGTAACCTTGTGCCAGTTGTTCTCCCAGGGCAACATTGGCAAGTCTCTGTGGCTATTGAGGGACACCAATAATTCACCAGAGATATTTTTCCTTCCTTCTGAGAAGCGTGCATTACCAGTCCACTATCAAGATGTTGGCTGACAAATGTACACCATAAATAAGACAATGGCATGCTGTTCTTTTGGAAGCAGTGCTGTCTGGAAGCCCTCTGAGGTCAGCTGAAGGAGAATGAATATTTATAAAGTTGTAGCTGAAAGGAAATAGTTGACAGGCAAAGTCATTTACTCTAATTCAAATAATGACACCTAACGAAAAATTGTGGGTATAAATTCAATTAGAAAGTGCCATGATTTTCATGTTTGAAAACTATCTTCATTGTGAAGTGCTTAAAAGTTATGAGATCAGAAGACTGTTTCTGGTTCCCAGTACCACCTTGACTAAGTAGTCACAAGTTCATTGGGGGATTTCCTTTGACCAGTCTCCCTCATTTCCTGCTTAGACACCAGTATGTTACCTACATACAACATTTCTTTTGGGAGTTGATGGCAGCCTAACACTAAGGTTTAGTAAGCTGTGATGCAGTGAATTACCCAATGTTTGATCTCCATTTGCTACTTGGATGCTTTTGGGGCCACAAAACTACTCTGTGAAGACCAGCTGCCGTTACTCCACTGAGAGATGGGGGAGGGGAGGGATGACCATACGGTTGGAGGGAATTACGGTGACCAGACTCTGCCTCATGTCTGTAGGGGCCACGGCATGCACACTGAGCAAGGAACTTGCCAAATCTGCTTCACTAAAGCTTCATTAGGATATTAAACACGACTTAATAAGTGAAAGTGATTTGATGCCGTGATTATCGCACACATTAATCAAGCCCGGCTTCCCAACCACACAATATGTTCTATTGTAAAAGCCTCTTTATCTCCAGAGCTTCTTAAAAGTTTAACGTGGTATTGTTTTTAGTTATGTGTTTTCATACATGCTCACCGACTTATACGTAATTGATTGCAGCTCATGCATCTGGGTCAGCAACCTCTTCAATGTCCACTAAGGGCAACGGCAGGGAAAGCATCCCATAGAGAAGCTCTTATTCCTGAGACTCCTGCTGGCTATATACCTGCCGGCCTGTGCAGATGAGATGGATGTGCCTCATCATCCAGAAAATAGCAGCCAGCCGAGGCAGAGAAATTGCCTGGATGCTGCCGCTTTTCAGGGGAACATCAACTTTCAGTTACGTACAATGCGAGACTCAAACATCAATACATGGACGGGAGTATCCTGTGCTGTCAGTCACCAGCTGCTCTGCCCGTATTGTTTCCAGCAGGGTTAAACTGGACCGGGACCGTAATGAGACTTTTCTACATGCAGATCTCAAATCGAAGCGGATCTCTGCTCCCAAAGGCGGCAGATTTCACTCTGGATCCGAGGAGAGTCCAAGAACCAAATTGTCCTATGATTAGATTACCGCTCAGGGATGACGTGCCCACTGGCACGGTTTGTCCCCGCTCTTTCATTCACCTTTGTATTTTCTTTGATAAATCTGATAACTGAGCAACAACAGCTCGACAGACGACGATTTCCATGGAAGATAATGCTCTGATGTAGCGAGCTTCATTCCCTGCTGAAGGGTCATGGAGGCGACATGTCCCAGGGAAGCCAATGACTGAGTGTCGCAGCCTTGCGCCCTTGTCCTAATCTCACCAGGCAGAGACTCAGAGCTGGATATTTGAGGTTCATCGTACCCAACTTTATTTCTTCTTCGATGGACAATACAGACTAATCGACACATTCAAATAGGAGTCTTTGCTATCTCTGTGTCACACTGTCATCGCGATTACAAACAGACTTATTCTTTAGGACGCTTTTAGAAATCTGAAAATTATGCCATTTTTGGATGCTGACAGCAACGTCACATGGGTATAATTCAGACTGGGGGCTGTAGCATGTAAGCAGAGGAGACACTGGAGAGTCCTAGACATAGTCATCATTTTCAGATTTTTAGCAGGTCACCTTCAGTGGGGGAAACACAAGCACATGCAAGGAAGCATACAAATAAAATGTCTTTTTCCCCAAATACACACACATACATAGATATTTAGAATTCCGGAATGTGCACAGTGTTCAAAAATGCCAACAGTTTTTTTCCATTTCTTTTCTTAATAATCATTGCAAATTTTCCATTTTAATCAAAGGATGACTTTCTTTTGAAGGGAAAAAGTAATATAATAACAGTCAGGGCTAGCTGAACTGCGCTGACCAAACGCTAACAATAATACTGCATTGAAAAGCGGCAGTTTTGGTTTGATGTGTCTTTTATCTGACTGCGGCAGTTTGTAAAATGACGACTGTTTTTTTCCTTTTAAAAGTGGAGCCATCAGCATGACCTCCGACTTGTGCTCGGCCAAGACAGCTATCAACGAAGTCGCGTTCCCCCTTTGTTTAAGTGTGCTAAATGTATTTGTGGATCCTGTCTGCATTTTGATTTTCTACCAGACCTTGGCGTAACATCATTAACCCCACAATCAGCAGTGCCCCGAGCAAAATAGGAGTGGGTGACATTCAGCTGTTCGGAAAAACAGGGGCTGTATGTAAAAATAAGCTTCTTGTGATGTTTTCAAAATGCAGCGAGGTGATCTGCCGACCTTTCGGAGAAGTCGAAGACAAGAAGATTACCTCTGAGAGTCAAGTTCTCAGCAAAACACAATTATCGTGGAGGAATAAAACAAGGATGTTTTATGGACTTAATCCTTAGCGATGAGCTTGGCCAGACCCGGGCGTTTAATCCCAAGGAAGTTTCCAGAATTATCTTCAGTACATAAAGGGACAAGGACAATCCCATCTCATACTTTTATTATTTTTTTAATGGAAAGATGAGAGAAAAATAGGGAACATGCCATTGTTTAATCTAATGTATACCAGTGAACCCCTCAGCCTTATTAGATGTTGGGACAGTAAAACACACACTATATTTACAGCCTGGCACATTCAGAGCACATGGGCACCCATGCAAATTTATGATAATGATTTTTGAAATACACCCCTGTCATTAGTCTTCTGCAACATTACATACATGCTTAAAATTCATGTATACGTTAAATATATTTTTGAATCTGTTTTTTTTTTTTTTTTTTTAACATATTAACGTGTTTCACTCACTTAATTTGTAAAAGATATGCAAATTATATGTGTAAGTCTCTTAACAGCATCCAAATATTCCGCCCTGTTCACGTTAATATGGTGATAACAAAGAGGAAATTAAAGGTAATGTGCTTTGGGACACTGAAGTCGGGAATTGCCATTATGTTATAAAGGGAAGGACATTGATTACACTAAGCCTTAATTTCCAGTGAGTACCATACGACCACCTTGTTATCACCTACAGTATGAGCTAACCCTAACCCTAACCCTAACCTTAACCCCACGAAAGCCGGTCCTGGGCTGGCCTTCCTGAGTGGTGCTGCTCTTCCCAAACTGCAGTCTATGTATCTCTGACTAATTTCTGATAGCTAGCATCTTATCTTTTCTCTCGGTTGCCGACCAGCTGAGATTGCGATGTGCCCTGGATCTTCACAGTCGCTCTGTAGACGTGAGAGGAGGTTCTTCTAATCAACCCCAATCTAAATCCGTGACAGGGAACCATAAAACGAAACCAGAAGCGCCGTAGCTGACATGAGCATCGACTTCCCATAATGCCGTTCAATGGCGGGTTTAACAGTAGACAGGAAGCCGTGGAGTGACGAAGGCACTCTGCTGGACCACACTGTGGGTTTTCAGACAATTAGTTAATTTGTCTAATTAATTTTTCCACACTTGTAGTGAAAACCAGTGCAAAGTTAACTTCATAATATAAGACAATGTAATGTAACACTAAATGTGAAAGGAGGGAAATCTATGTACAGGAGACCTTTAGTTGTGTTTAATTTACAAAAGCGCAGCTGAATGTGGATCATGTTGCATATTATTTGTATAATATTTTTTAAAGACTTTAAGTTTCTGTCATTGGCTTTGCCATCAGCAGACACAAACTAGCACTGATTATCAACTCGTATCTCTGCTGCATAGTAAAGGATATCACTTAAACTTTATGCTGTTTAAGTGACATAGACCTTGAAGGTGATAATCTCTCAATTTATAATCCAATACAGGCGCATCTCTGCTTGATATTGTTAGAGAAACCAAAAAAAAGGAAAATGTCTCTCAGATCCATTTCCGTAATACTGTGTGAGGACAAGAACAAAGAAAATTATTAATGCAAATGCTTGATAATTTCTGTGAGCCGGAAAGAAAACCTGACTAAACTGTGACTTTGCACAGAAAATTACTTTGGAAAAATGAGCCTCTCATATAAGACATGATAAATCGAACTTTACTCCCAATTAGTAATTCAACTGTCATATACAAATCTGTGCATCAGCGAATCTTCAGAGGTTAAACTGTCTAGGATGAGGATTGCCTTGAATTGGTGGCGTATTACCCCAGCTAATATGTTTGACTACATAGAGCACTAAAGATATTAAGTGTTCCTTATTTATCCGTTGTCCACACTGCATATCCAGAAGAGGGTCTTGTTTATTGATTTTTATGCCGCTTTAAATGCATCCAGACGTGCCTCTCCGCCTGTCTTTGCTCTCCCGTCCGCCCCCATTGCCGACTCCTGATGACAGACTGCAGATTACCATCAGATTACCTTTCAGCTCCAGAATATCCCAGCGACCTCAGGCTGGCACCGCCTCCTGCAGGCATCGATCGGAACAGAAGAATGGCGACTCGCGTCTTCACCGCAAGGCGGAATGTTCACCATGACATGTGACTGTATACCTCCCGCGATGCCCCCCCTATCCCCAACCCAGGGGTGCTCTTTTTATAGGTCATCCCAAAGCACCTAACTTTCACGTGGCATCTCTCTAGCTATACATAGGACAAAGGTAAGTACTTTCATCATCTGTGGAGTGAGTTCCTTCGATTGCTAAACTGTTACAGTAGGAAAAAATTCAGGGGAGCTATTTTTAGCTGGGGTGAAATCAGCTGTGTATTGGGAGCAGGAACGCATGACATCCCTTTGTTTCCAAATGGCATTTTTTTGGCATTTCCTCATCACGTGGTTCCCGTCAGCACCTACGTGTTTACTGGCTGCAGGTGAGTTGCAAACTCTGCTCCTGGCTGCAGCCATTAGCGCAGGACGCAGAAAGCAGGGGAATGGCGTAGAATGCGACGCAGGTTTATTAGCGGGGATGGCATTGCTGTTGGCGTAGGATTTAGTGGTGGGATCATTCAGCGGCTGCTGCCGTGTCTAACTTTAGTGGCTAGCTTCGCAGCTGTCCGGTCATAAACGGCCCGGGAGCTGAGCGCTAAGCCCTGCAGTGAAAGCAAGGCTTACGGGAGTGACACGAGGCACCGTTTCAGCACCTCGGCCCGGGCCAAGCCAAAGACAAGCGGATAAACGGGACAGACGGAGGCCTTCCTTTTCAAGCTAAGATAGCTTAGCATCCCTGAGATTCCTAGGGCGACATGTTGGAGCTGCCAAAGTCAACATTGTCTTTCACAAGCCCTCTGGAGCTGAGGACAGAAATGTCATAGAAAGCAAGGGCTGGCATGTACTCGCGAAACATGTTTAATTTAATACGACTCATGTGCAATTCATTTGATCCTGAACAGATGTTTCTAGGAGTGAAGGGATACAAAGAGAAGGGTAGCATCTTGCATTGAGCTGATCCTATTAAAAGGACAGCCAAATTCCATAGCGACACATCCTGGATTGCTAAGCACTCACATCCACCTTCTACCTGTCCTCCTGACCCCCCTCCCCAAACTCATCTCCCTGTAATGTATTGGATACCACTCTAGCTGTCTCATTTAACAAAGCACACTGCCTCAACCTTTTTTTTTTTTTTTTTTTTTTAAATAGTTGACAGGGCAATAACTTGACAGCTCTTAAACGTGAGCATTAACTGGTGAAGCAGTGTCTGCTAAATGTAGCTACCAGGCAAGCTACTCGCATAAAAAGGTGAAAATGCCATACAGCCCACACTGGCGCGTACCTTTCGGCATTATGACGAGGATTAGACTGCCTGTCATTTGACACTAACCGGAAAGCAAAATATTTTCATCCGTGTTTTCTGCCTGGGCACTACTGCCGTGGAGGCGGTGCTCTGACAGATGTATAAAACACGCATATGGGTACCAAGGTGGTCGGATATCATGCTGATTTCTAACTATGCTTCACACAGGCGTTTACAGCACATTGCAGATCATTGCTCATAGCACTAGATTCCTGATACAGCCAGGCTCTCCTCCCTGCTGGGCTCGTCCTCCATCCAGCCTGCTGTGCTCTCCAAAGATCTGCCCCTGACCCCTCCCTCCCCTAAATCTGCCACCAACCCAGACTCCTCTTTCACCCCAGGGGCAGTTCAGTGAGTTGCCAGCAGACTTTAAACCTTTCTGGGGCTCATATTTGTTAAGGGCACCATCAGCAGACTCCTCCAGTATGAAGCAGCTTATATCAAAATTATTAATCAGCTGACTGTAGTTTTCACTGTAGCACCTTTTTAGACATTTTGCCTTGCATATAACTCAATTGAGGCTAAAACATCATGTCTAGGGTGACCACATAAGTGGGGGCACTATGAGCTAGGGTTTGTAAACTACCATTTCAATAAAAAAAAAAAAACCCTGCATTTCTGGGCTCTGGCTGTGTGCTGATTGGTCAGTCTCCTATAATCATGCACGTGTCACTAATGTTAATGTGAAACAGCTGAATGAGTCTTTCAATCAAATAAATAAACCAGTAACAGCACAAAAAGAATTGAACTATTTAGCCAAGTAATTTTAGTGTTTAAAACCTGAAGGAGCTCTTACTGTCTGACATGGATGAGGTCACCGTAATCATGTCTGACTACTACAACGCAAAATTCGTTACTATTCTCAGAATGATTGTTAATTATTACTGATTATTAGAAGTCACATTTCTGCATGCATTAAAACTGATATGTGTACACAAAGGTCCAGGAAATGCACTCTCCTCAAATAGCAGACACAAGTGATATCAAAGTATACATAGAAATGCAGAATTATTCACAGAACACACACATAGGCAAGATATTTCCTACAGCATTTACAGCGACTCGTATATTTGGAGTCAACTGCATCAATTTCCAGATAAACAAACACTACACCTTGGGGCAATTTAACGAGCTTTGGAATGAGCTAATCTCCACATGTTTGTCCCGGGGAGAATTAAAAGTACAGAAATATCCTCAGCAACAGAGTCACCTGCACAGATTGCAATGTTTTATCATGACTGAGTCTCCTTGAGAACTAAATCTACTTATGATTTTTCATTCCATATCATTTTCTTTCATTCACAATGATAACCAGGAACAATCTAAAGTTTTAAGTCTTATCTTTCAGAATTATTCTTGTTATTTAGAGTGAAGGAGCTCTAGAGAGAGAGCAAACAGCTACAGTTACTTTTGGAAGAATCTGCTAATTAATTCTGACAATGGGGCAGGACAACAGCAGCAGCAATCATAAATGGAAATTCCCTCATTTCATGTTTTTCACCAGAATGACAAATAAATCTTTAGGCCGGAAAGACTGAAACAATTAAATTAAACTGTACATCTGGGGTAAGAGCTTTAGATGTCCCTCCACCCTTAGGCCCAGATGTGAGCCAAATCTTTGTATTTATACACAGAGTGTGTTATGAAATATAATGCTGAAGGCGGATGAAAGGAGAGAGGACAGAGGATCAGATCTTTTCTTAAATTTAAATCAGGAACAAAGGACGACAATAAATAATAATAATAATAATATTAATAATAATAATAATAATAATAATGCAGAAGCATTAGAGAACCTCTACAGAAGCAGATCAGAAGGGTTGCTGTCTTCATCCAATCAAATGCTCTAAAAAACACAGACGTCCTACAAAAAGCTCGCTGCCTGGTCTATGGAAGTCAACATAAGGCTCTTCATTATTCAGATGTTTTAAGGTGTCCAGAAGAGGGCGCTGCAATATGAGCAAATGTTTTTTTTTTATGGGATTCTGTTATAATATGATAATAATATTACAAAACTTGTGCGTCTATATATCAAAGTGCGTTCATGGGGAGCCCATTCAAAAACTGCTTGTGTGCCTGTGTATTTTGAGAAAACGATCCATTTATTTTCCAACCGTTTGACCCAGGCAGTGTGCGACGCATGACGGGGGTAATACCCAGGACGGACTAACGCAGGGCACATACACGTGCAGTGATTTAGACCTCCATACACGCTATATATTTTCGTTGTTTTTTTGCTTATTTAGTTATTTGAATATTTCATAAAGTATTAATCGAAGTATAACACAACTAGTGGTATTATAATTCAGTACATTAGCCACTAGATGTCACTATAGTAAAATTTATAATATATGTTCTGTAAATGTTTTGCGTTTAAGAGCTTTAATAAGCTTAAGTAAAATGAGTTGGAAAAACAGAAAGCTTAAGGTTAGGCCGCTCTTTATCTTTTCGGAACTAAGAATTTATGCATTTTTTGTTAGGATGTATATAACATTGGATTGTGCCTTGCCCCTCCAAGGTGGGCGGACAGTGTCGAACACTGCAGCTGAGATTTATGTCCCGCTGGTTTAATGCAAAATGAAGGCTGGTGGCTGCAGGCAAAGCTGTTCTATTGGTACCGGTACAGTGCACCACGCGGAGCAACTGCAAGGCGCATGTGCCACAGGCCTTCAGAGATAATTTGGTTTTGAGACCTTTTTGCTTACTAAAAGCGCACGCCTAACTGCCTACCTGACTTTTAGATGGAGCATTAATACTTTATATTCCAAATTAATAAGGTTTAATTAATATAATATTACTTTCGCCAAAAAATCAGCTAGGATACTTCATCATATATCGCTCATATATCGGTAAATAAACATTTTAAAATGACTCGTACTAGCATTATAATAAAAAAAAAAAACTGAACCTACAGTACCATGGGACCATTGAAAGGTATTGTTAAATAGACGAGTAACATTGTGCAATTGTTGCTTATGAAGATAGATGACGGCGAAGAGGCATTAAAAATAGCTTGGTTCTCATAGAGGCAACTGGGGATTATGACATTTAATTAGCACCAAAATGCAACCAACAAAAAGGCAATTATAGTTTTATCTGTATTATTTAGGCTTGATAATTTACTTTGAATGTAATAATGTTTTTACGCATACGATATAACAGTAATTCCCTACTGAGATTTTGCAGTTATACATGGCACCCACGCACATAAAGGTCATATACTGTTCTAAGATGGGGCGTAATTGCATTTTCATTTAGCACAGAAACAAAAACCATTTACCCCCTCGCTGGGTGCTTTCGCACTGTGCCTGACAGATAACGGTTTGAAACTTGAATAAGGTGCTAATTTTCACGTCACAGTACATCATTCTCCCCCTTCTTGGTGCTCGACCACTATTTTAAGCATCATAATGATACAGCAGAAGAGCAATTCATCATTTCGCAGGCAGGACTTAGGTAGGTCACAATGCTTATCAAGACTTATTACACACACACACACACACACACACACATATATATATATGCGCGTGCAATAAGCCTTCATTAAGTATTGCTTCAGGTTTAATTCATCCTGAAAAAAAAATCCTCTTTCACGCACCCCCCATTTGCGAACAACAAGCTGTTATTATTTATTTTATTTTTTTAAAAAACTTTCCTCAGATGGTACTTTAGGGAAGGTGACCGGCGGCTGCCCAGCGGGTACCGGGCAGTGAGGTGCCCAAAAAGCAATTACAGGGTGACACTATGATGGAGATCCAAGGCGCCGAGCTTAGTTCTCCTTCAGGAAAACGCGAACCGGTTGACCGTCCGAGAGACGTAGAAGCGGGACCGGTCCCCGAAAATAGAGCGTTGCCTCCTTCGGTTCATTTCACAGCGGTTTCTCCCTGAGCCCGCCTGCAACTTACCGGGCGGATGTTTTTATTTTTCAGGCGGCCACAGACCGCGAGCCCGCTGAATGAATGCATTCGTCAAGAAGGCGGTTTCTGCGTCTTCACGCCCGGTACCAGCAAAGGACGTCCCTGCTGCAACACGCTAAGGAACCCGCTGTGATGAATTGAAGGTTGTACGGTTATATCTCAGAGCCTCCAGGCAAAAGAGAAAAGCCACCGTGTTGTCGTCTTGCTCCACTCTCCATCTTTTCCATGTATTATTTTTCTTCACAGTTGGAAGCCTTTATGTCTAATTTTATTTATTTATTTATTTATTTATATTTGGAACAGCAAATTAATCCCGGCATTGGTCCTCTTTCAACACACATAGCAACTAAAATGTTTCTGCACGTATTTTTCAAGCTATGGATTCCATCAGACCACTCCTAGATGACAGCATTATTCACTGCCAGCACTGTAAATGTCAATGTAGAAATTACCCAAACAGTCACCCCACCACAGGCAGTCAAACCCAGGTGCTCCCTCTAGAAAAATTTTTTTCTGGTTGACTTACCCCCCAGCGTCCCTCATGACATTTTATGGACTTTCAGTCTGTCTTCTACACACCAGGTACACCTTGATAGTGCCAAATGACAGTTAATGAAAAGAGAAAATGGATGTTATGTGTTCACACCCAAGGCAATGAAATTGCAGTTGTATTTAAATTTTTAATAAATAATATAATATAATATAATATATATGTGCAGTTAAAACAGGCTTTTCATCATTTATACATTAACAGGATTACCATACGTATCAACAGAATAATTTCCAATTATACTCCTGTCGTACCCTCGTTCACACCAGTCTCTAGAGCATCTTTCACTGTTCTAACTGGTCCAGCTAGCTAATCGAACCCCAGCACTTGTCTCTAACCAGTCTCGCCTTCCTTGTAAGATTCTGGAACCACAAATTTTCTAGGAATAAAGCTACACATCCCTTCTGTCTTTTCACATTCCGGATCTCAGTGACACATTGATTCCTCCGAAAGTAACTTTTCATTTATCCAGCAGGTGCTTTTATCCAAAGCGACGTCCTTTTTTTGAGAAAGAGAAGGGTCAGCAAGTCCCTTGAGCAACTGGGGCTAAGGGCCCGGATCAAGGGCCCAATGGGTAACATCACTCAGCCCACTTCACGGTTTGAACTGGCAACTTCAGATCACAGGTACAATATTACAACCTGCAAGGATAGCATGTTTGCTGTGGGCAAATATAAATCAGGAAGAAATATACATGAATAATGATAATAGTACCACCATTGTGCTCTGTCAACAATGACATGGGCTTTCCTGTGATATGGCAAATCCAACAGCCAATCTAACACACCTCTTTGCTCTATCGGACACACTGCCCCTTGAGTAGAGTAGTTCATTGTACTAATTACTCTAGAACAGTCATAATATCTTCTTTCCTTCTCTCACACATCTGTATCCCAATCTGAATTTCCTGCGGTTACTGTAACTATAGCAACCAGCCTCTCTGTTATTGCTTTTGACTGGCCAACAGATCATCTTGGCTTTTCTCACTATGAACCCTATTCTCCTGGCTGAATTAACCTGCCCTCACCACGTCTCAGTCTGTCCCTTGAAGCCGACAACCAGGGTATCCTGCATTTTACTAGGAACCACAGTACACCTCATTCAAAATTCACCCCCTTGTCAATCTCATCACTAATTCATCCACTGTTCTTTTCTCCTGATAGTTTCTGTTGGTGTTTTCCCACTGGCATACAGGAGCTGACCCATACCTGAGATGTATTGCAAAGAGAGACAGTACCAGCTCGCTTTGGTATTTCACTGCAGACTCTAAACCGAGTGAACCCGCACCTGGACTCCTGGAGATGACAACATGAAATCAACTGGGACTTCCTAACTATATGAACTCTAATGAATCTCAGTATAAATGCAGTTTCATGCTTTCCAGTCACCCAGAGGAGGATGGGGTCCCCTTCCGAGTCTAGGTTCCTCTCAAGGTTTCTTCCTGCTAGAGGGAGTTTTTCCTTGCCACTGTCGCCTCAGGCTTGCTTGGTGGGGTTCTGGCCGGTTAAATATAAAGTGCTTTGTGACAATGACTGTTGTTAAAAGCGCTATATAAATAAAATTGAATCGCGTCAGCGCAGGCACAGCTCCCGTAAATTTCACATAATTTACAATGGGAAATCGTCAATTCACAGTGCAGCTCGGTTCTTGGTGGCAGTGGAAAAGCACCATTTCTCTCACAATCAAAAAACCTACCCACTGTCTGTTCTCTTCTTCACAGTCCTCGCCTCACTTCTGCTCAGTGACCATCATTCACAAGCCCTCATGACTTTTCTGAAGTACCTGGCTTTTAGGTTTGCCAGATGCCAGCACAATGTGCATCAGAACAACAATGCTTTAAATTCTACAAAATTGTGACCTACAAGAATGCCCTGGCTTCATTCCATTTTGCTGTTTCTTACATCAAGGTGACTTACTTTCAGAATAATTTGCAGTCCCCCATAAAAAACCCTCCTTTTTCTCACCATGGCTGATTTTGCCTGTCATTTGAAGGTGAAGATGACTGGCAGTTAGATTTCAAGGCCGACTTTTCTCTCATTACTTCCGTTTTCTAAAATACATTATTTACAGCTTCTTCTTCTCTCTATTTAACACAAAAGTATTCCAATCCTTGCTGCCTCAGCAGTGAAAGAACTGTCCTCCTAACCCCGTCTTCTCTCCTACCCTCCTCTTCCCACTTGTCCCTTTAGGTTTTAACTCTTCCTTCACCACTGGCTCCTTTCAAATTGGTACAAGCCACCCTTCCTCAGAAGAAGTTGACCCTCAGACAACTGACGGTCAGGACAACAGACAAGTTTTCCCCACTGTCTATCTAAATCCCACAATTGTTCTGCTTTCCCAGAATTCATTACTGGACAACACCAATCTGGATTCAAGGCTAGATGTCATCCCAACTCCAACAGTCAAGTTTCTTCTTAGATTGCTGTATGCTATCCTAACATTTCTGGCCATCACCTCCTACGTCAGTCCCTAATCAGTGGGAGAGTGTGATTATCCACTTCCCAACCATCCCAGTTCATTAGCTACCAGTTCACCATAACTGCAAATAACATGAAGTGGCAATAACTGTTAAAGGCCTTAGTGCCACCCTTTGTATGAACAGCAGCTTTTTCCCCATCACAGATCATTGGTAATCCAGTTCTGCAGATATGAGGTTTCCAGATATTTAACAAATCTACCCATATGTTTCTAACCCCTGCTGCTGCCCGACCTCTTACCTTGACTTCTGCAAGTCTATCATTGATGAGCTTCTGGGTCATCTTAAAAATCCTCTTCAGTTGTGTTTGACAACCTCATGCACCCCCTCCTTCTCTCTCGCATTGGCTACAGCCTGGAATTTGTACCAAAACTGCACATTCTCCATATCTACAAGATCTCACCAAGACGGAAATAAAAGCAGGTCATCTGACAGTTTCAGGCCTGAAAAGCTGGAAATAAAAATCCCATCTGTTTTCTTCCCCGGAACTTGATGACTGCAGGATCGGTCTCACACTTCAAGAAGGGGCAGAGAAGTCACCTTCCAGGACGCACTTCAGTGCGTAACTCCAGAGGGCCTCTAATCGCATCTTCTGGCTTCTCTCCGCCACATTTTTCCTAAGATGTGTATGTTTGTGTATCTTCTGCTTTTGGTGTTTTCTTACATTTTATGTTACTTGTTTTGGGGTAAATTTATCATAAAAATCTTTCCTGATCATGAAAACAATTCTGTTTTAATTAAATATAATGCAATTAACATTTTAAATTCTATGATGCATGAAGTTCTGCTAGTTCCAGATATAAATACACCATTCCTGTGATATCAGCACCATCCAGCTGACCCAACATTATACTCATTAATACTGCAATAATGCATTTACCTCAGTAGGGTACGGCTCTCTCTCTGTATCTATAGAAGCTTGATTTGAAAACTCTGGCTCTTAGAACCTCGTATCACCTGGACCAAGGCCCTTAACCCTAACTGCTCCAGGGGTCCTGGACGCCGGCAGACCCTATGCTGTGACCCCGAGTGACCACACTCTGTGCTGAATAAATATATGTACACTTCTGGTTTCCATGTCTTGTGTGTTCAATGTTGCGCCCTCGTGCGATGAGGTCCACAACAAAACAGGGTTCGAGGGGACTATGTTTGTTCATATTACTAAGTTTGTTATTATTACTATAAGCTTGTATTTTTGTACTTCTTAAGAATATCCCGCATTAATAATCTCTTGCCTAGCAATTACGCTATATTACATTTAGCTCCTAGGCAATCTCAGCGATTTTCCAGGGAAACTCTCCTTTGTAAACAGCCAGGCAATCTGAGGCTCAGAGAAAGCCTAAAATCTGAGGAATTGCTGCAGCAGTGACTCCAGTAACGGACTCGGTGATATATATCGGTGGTATAACTGGTCGGTGACTGGCGTAAACGCCTTACAAGCTGTGCTTTAATTGTAAATAAAGTGAATTGAGAGAGTTTTCTGTAGATATAGCATTTTTTCCAATATGTTAAATTTGAATAAAACAAAAAACGTGTAACATTAGGTTTTCTCAAGAATAACGCAATACCTCTACTGTAGGCTTAGCATATTCGCCATATGAGAAAAAAAATTAATTACTAGCCACTCAACATCACAGACAGATAAATAGCGGGACGTTTTATCTGGAATCGATACCACAAATTAAAGAAGAAGGGATGCAGATAAGTACATTGGCAAACGGGAGCGTTGCCACTCCCCGCCCGGACGGACACAGATATGGGCGGGATCTGGCGACTGAGAATTACCCCGGAATTGCCGAAGCCACCGTCCCGGATCGGTGCAGAGCAATCGGACACTGGGGCATTTTACACCTTCCCCCTTAGTGGTGCAGGGGTAATTAATCCGGCGCGCTTGGACGGCAGCCTAGTTTAAACCTTTTTGGAAAGAACGGGACAGGAGGGGAGAAAAAAACCCATAAAGGACAATGAAAAAGGCAGTGATAGAAGGTATCGAAAAGTTCAATAGTCCCGGTAAGGGGAGAGGACTGAAGGCGGCGAAACATTTCAAAGTTGGGGACCTCCTGTTTTCCTGTCCGGCGTACGCGTCCGTGTTAACAGTCTCCGAGAGGGGCGGCTACTGTGAATTCTGCTTCCTAAGGTAGGCTGTCGTTTGGAAAGTGGCCAGCATACAAAGATTAATGTTTAAAAAAATATTAACTTATAATGAGTAAGTTAAGCCCTTCTAAAAGGGGTGCCACTGTTCGGGTAATAATCATTTAGCGATTACAATAATAATAATAATAATAATAATAATGTAGAATTCGTTAAGTTTGGCAAGCAAGCATAACTGCACTTAAGTCAAAATTACCGGTCAGGTTTTGCCGTCATTAATGCTACTTTTTGCTGCCGTGGCATCTCTTAAAATAGGACCAAAGATTAACCGATCTCATCATCTAAATGTGGAGAAATCTAGAAAAACTGGCTACGAGTTACGAGTGGCCTGACTTTAGCTTGGCGTAATCGGGACACTGGGCACTGCATAACATCTATTTTTAACAAGTAGCAGGGCCTACTTCACACTGGTAGTTAACAGTGCTGACTTCGCTCGCCTTCGGACAAGTGGTCAGCCACGTGCGATCTATTTAGGGTTACGATTGGGGTAACAGATGCAAACATCATTCGCCAACACACACTGCGGACGGATTCGTACTATAGGTAAACTGCCCACAAAATAGCTTTACTTGCAAAATACAATTTTTTTGTTTTTACTGGACACAAGCCAAAAAGGATCTCAGCCTTCCTAAACACAGGTCTATATAGGCTACAGAGGAGGGTAAGAACCGGGGTGACGTGTATCCCAAAATAAACACCCAAAAAATAGACATTTGTATATAAATTATTGTGTGCCCTCCCTGCTCTAATATCAAACTGCCCACTGCGGCATTGTATATACACCACATTCATTAACCTAGGCCTATCATAGGTGTTACACAGTGTGCCTGTGATTACACTACACGTCAACCACCCGAGTTCCTGTTGTAAATGCAGACCCATGCGTTTTGTGCGTAGTATGCATCATATGGTAACCTCCACAGTTCTGCAATCTAAAAACAAAAGGTCCAGAAGTAACTCAGACTTTATTTACTATTTGCATAAATTGGCCTATGCATGACAGATTCCAGTTGAAGAGAGGATGTAGTCTGACAATGAACTGGATCGATGTTGTTAGACATTCTTTAGTTCCCTTCGCCGTACTGCAATTATACATTTCAACAAAATTAATAACTGAGAAATACAACCAGCAATAAACACAGAGAACAGTCATTAAAACGTTAGGACCTTTACTAAATCGTAAACATACGGTGTCTTTCCCAAAAGATCCTGTTTAATGACATCATATTTTAAAATTTACCACAGATGGACCAGGAAGCCTAAATAGAATCAAAACGTTTATTGCTTGTCCAAAGCATTGAAAAAAAATCTATAGCTTTAAAAACTAGTTACAGATTACACTGAAAGTTACTTTAATCCGAGACAAGTGAACAGAAATCGAAGATCACTGTGAAACAATTACTCTGAATGAAAACAAAACCTTTCCGTTCGTCTTGAATGAGGTCGATTTACAGTCTAAAGAAACTGATAGTTGTGTGCAATGCATTATTTCTGAACATTTTAAAATCATATTTCATCTGAAGAGGGTGCATTTTCAAATATTAAGAAACAGAGTGAGTTGCAAAGAGACACGGTATCTGTTCTCTTGCCTCGCTTCACTATCACTAAGTCTCACTAACGTATAGGAAGACATTTCTGTTTCTCGCATGCTGTCCTACACAGCAGATGGTCGAGATAAGGGTCGCGGCTATTAATATCCAGGCAAACCTAAAACCAGAACTTCTCGGTCAGGATAGTAAAACCAATAGCATGAGAGCTGTAAGTGATTCACGAAGCACACAATAACCACCTAAACCGGACGCAAACAGAAGTTGCTCGTCCAGTCGTTCAGCACTATATTACCAAACCTCCAAAACGATTAATAAGGTCCGTTGAATGAGATAAGTCACTGAAAAGGGCAAAATTCCACTAGGGTCCGAGAGACTGCATTACCATCGGTCACCCTTTCCCTTAACGTATGTGGAACAGGTGAAATTTAAGCATATAGGCCGATTTTCTACATCTTGTGCAATTGCGACCTTACCCGATTAATTTTGCATTGCGAAACATCATTCTCTGGGCTAATTGTTCCCTTCTTTCGGAAAGTAACTTGTGGGATCCAATCACTCCCTGGGCATACACTGCACATTTCACAAAGAAGTGATAGGCCTAATTTAAAATGTTTCTCATTAACAGCAATCGTATACCGGGATTTGTGGCATACCTGCGCGAACATATTAATACATTTGACTGTGATTTCCACGGCGTTTCTTTAAATGTGTGTGTGGTTTTATTTGGACATTCGCTACCACGAAAAAAAAGATACCTGAATTATACAGGAAAGGTCCTGAATTTCTGAGATCTCCAATCTGCTGAACAGTTTGTGTTGCGGTCGCTGCCAGGTAGTTCGCCATGTTTGTAGGTGGTTTACCTGCTCATGCGCTCTGCCTCTCCCCATGTGCCTCCCCAGGAAGGACGGTCTGTCTAAGTGCGGAAAGTGTAAGAAAGCTTTCTACTGTAATGTCAACTGCCAGTTAAGTGGAGCCGCTAAACCATTGTTATTACATCATGTGTTTTATGTGAACATAAGATAAAGATATCTAACATTTTTCTTTCTTATTGTTACTGTGATGCACTTATACACAAGGATAAATAGACATATTATAAAGAACACATCAAAATTGCCAATACTAACAATACAGACAAGTAAAATTTCTCTTGTAAAAGACGTACACGTGCCATATTCATTTCATATTATTCATATAACCCCACGAAAAGAACAAGCGGTTTCAGACAATGGATTCTTATTTATATATATATATATATATATATATATATATATATAAAATGACCATAAATATTGTAAGTCCATATATATGACCATAGCAGACGTTTTTTCCCTTTGAAACGCCCTTTGCCTTCATTCTGTGTTGGTGTCCGTACGTGGAGTGCAGTGACCTGTTTGTCCCCACAGAGAGGAGACTGGCCCATGCACAAGCTGGAATGCGCGGCCATGTGCGACTACGGCGACAACTGGTGTCCCACGGAGACGGTCCGGCTGGCGGCCAGAATCATCGCCAAGCAGGTGCGTTGAGCCGTGGAGAAACTCTTGGCGGGGCTCGTATTTTTTCGGGAAGGGGTGATGAAGGCGTAAAGGGAGAATAAAGGAATGAGTGTGGCAGTTTTGAACATCTTCAACAGCCAGCTGCTTACCTGGGAATTTCGCGGGTAAAAAAGGAAGGACAAATCATTTGTCATCATGGGTGGGAAAAGGATAAAACTACAATAACCTCAGTTGTAATTGTTGCTTTTAATGTTTTTCTTTGGGAAGCAACTGTTCATTGAAACCTGTCTTTATAGATTCAGCCATATTGATAACGAGAGCCACAAGATAGTAATTAACAGGACTATTACCCCCACGCACACGAAACAAGTATGGAAAACATTTCTTGCGGTTACATTTGTAACCTGTTTTAGTAGAAGTGCGCAGTGACGGTTTGTACGCCTGCCGTTTACTGGCCTGTAATTAATTCTGATATTTAGTTATACGTCCCGTAATTTGTAGGACACTTTCATCTGGTATCTTACTTCTCAGTCAGGTTAGACGTGAGGGATCCAGGGCACGTACCTGGCAAACAGGGCCATAGTGGTAGTGATGCGAGCTTAAAATGACATCAGGTGCATGCGCAGTCAGCGCAGTTTGATAGAACATCAACTTTATGTGTATGCAAGTGGCAACAGGATTTAAAAAAAAAAAGAAAAAACTGATATTTAAAAATCATATTAGATTATCAAACGTTTATAATGTATTAGGCCTATAATAGATGCAAAACCATCTGGGCACAGGAGTAAAAATGATCATAAAATCGCCTCAGCTTAATGATTGTCAATGCAGACCAAACCTTCCTCCCACTCTACTGAATTATAAATGATAAATATGAGTATGTCGACTATATTGTACGAATGATTTTAGAGGGGTTTTAAGTTTAAGTTTGATTTATTTATAAAGCACATTTCACACAACAGCAGTTGAACAAAGTGCTGTACAATCAAAATAAGAGAAACCCATGTACAGCCATGGAAAAAATTTAGAGACCACTTTAGTTTTAAACACATTTGCTTTTTTACATACTGGTTTAATTGTGGTTCTGCTGGCAGTCAGTGACGCTGAGCAGCAGGTTGCTTCAAGACTCAGAATTTGTAGGCCAGCATTACACAAGAACAAGGTGAACCAGGAGACACTAGGAAAGACCAGAAACCAGCCAGGTAAAGGGCAGAAGCAACTTCCTAATGCCAGAGAAGACTTATCTGACTATTTCTCATGAATCAGAAGGAGACATCAAGTGACTTTCAAAAAGAATAGGAAACATTAAACTGCTAGGACAGCTGGGACTCCTAGAAGCCATTAAAGACCCGTACAGCAAGGAAGAAGCCCTTCATCAATGAGAAGCCGGGAAGAGCCAGGCTGCAGTTTGAAAACAATATGTAAATTATTCAGACGCACACCCATAAATTGAGAAATGAGTGAAACAAAAAATTGTGCTGAGGTCTCTTTATTTTTTTTCCGCGGCTGTATTGTACAAATAACAAAGACACAAGGCAGCTTCTATACTGAGTTAAAGCCAAAGGATAAAAGTGTGTTTTAAGACGGTCTGTGGCAAGGGGTCTGAATGAAATACCTGAATTCAATGATTAAGAGGTGCGTCCCAATACTTTTGTCCAGATAGTGTTTTTGGGAGAAACAGGGACGGGTGGGTTCATGTGGTTTTTTCATGTTCAGTGAACTGAACTTTTCTTTATCAGAAAACACAAGTAGATAGAAGCTCTTCAGAGAAGCTGTTACCAGTGCAAGAGCTAGAAGCACGTAAGAATTTTTCCATTTATACTAATCGTACTAATTCAGGCCTGTATACATACCTGCCTGATTAACTACTGCAAAATTTCTCATCCATATTAAATATGTTGACTGCATTTGCACCAAGAGGACTCTGTCATATCCTTCTTAAAGAACTTGATGTTTCTTAAGACTCTCACTGCATTTTTATCCATTTTAGTGTTTTTGTCACATAGCCCTACTTCACTTTAACCGAGCATTTGAATAGGAATACCCACAGATTTGTCTGCTGAGGAATAGTGTCTTTGCGCCTTTTTTGTTGGTGCTACATAGTTCGACATGGCCGGTTGAGTACAATATGGAAGTTACTGCCTGTAGAGATCCTTTGTAATTGTTTGTTTACTAGTGGCATAATCATTTTACTCTGGGCTGTTGGTTTGCCCTGAAGTGTCTCTTAGGCTATAAATGTAGCTCATGTCATACGTTCCCTGTGGTTGAGCTTCATTCGGTTTCCACCACAAAGTTCAGCTCACGTGGAAGGCTGCAGCCCTTCATAGGGCTTCACGTACAATGAAAAGCACAATGACAGGGTTTAATATCTAAGGCGAATTATGTCAGCAGTTTGACAAGCAGGATAATTCGCATGACTGTGCCCTTCCCACAGACCTGGACGAGATGGACAATGAGAGGAGGGATGTGAACCAGGCTGATATTGCTGCTCTGCACCATTTCTACTCTAAGCACCTGGAGTTCCCCGACCTCATTGCGCTCACCGTTCTCTTCGCTCAGGTGCCCTCCCAAGACTTTTGACTCAAGTTAGTTTTGGTGGCCATGTTTGCTACAGGCATGGTAGTTACATACACAACTTACACAACAGCTAAGTGGTAGTGTTGCTACCTGGTTAGCGTTCTCCTCCTGCACCAGCTTCCGGGGTCTCAGCTGCTCCCCTGCCTGTTTGAATCCTTCAGCTCCTAAGAGGGCTCTACACCAAAGCCTTATGCTGCGTTCCACTGGAACTCGGAAGTTGGAAATTCCAAGTTCCTAGTTGGAAATTTCAACTGGAATGCCCCCTGAAGTCGGAGTTCTGACACGGAAAGTTGGAGGAATCTACACAACCATCAACCTCAGAATTCAAAGTGACTGTGCCCTTCATCAACAGAAGTGAAAGCTGTAGTTATATATATATATATATATATGTAGTATATATATAGGTACATACTGTTAATTAGCACATGGATTATTAGTGTCTCAATAAATCGGTCATACACACAGTACTGTCCAACCGCTATCTGTGGACCTGTTGGTACGGTGTCTGTATACGTAAAATACTGGGTAATGTATTGTCAACAACTGATATTGCTAACAATGGCGAACAGTGATCCTAGCTAGAACTGGTATTGCTAAATGGCTTTCTGACTTGTTTTACTGTAACATGGTTAACTCAGGTGTGACGTCATTCCCAGCTCCGACTTCCCAACTCAGAGGTAAATGGAACATGGCATTAATCCCGCCCCTATGCCTCCTGACCCCTCCCCAGGCATCATACACTGGGGGATTATGCATCTGAGAGTCCCATTCCTCAGTTGTCTTCAGTTGGGACGCACAAGCATTATTAATGTTTGTCATTATAGGGCAGTGTGTGGTTCAGTGGGCTAAGCCTGTGTGCCTGTAACCAAACCCAGCCTCAGCACATCTGCAGGTCCTTGAGCAAGGCCCTTAACCCCCAGCTTCCTGGGTGCCCCAACAGGCTGCCCTTCATGGACAGCTTGCTCTACAAAGAGCAAGTTGAGGGAGGCATAAAAAGACAATTTCCCCATTGGGATCAAAAAAGTATCGGTTATTATTATCAGTGCTTTGCTAATTAAAGTCTGAAAAGCTCCTCTATAGGAGCAAGACACTTGAAAGGCCCAAGTATAAACAAGAATGAAAAAAATGAAAGTGATGTAGTTACATGATCAGTCCCGATCCCCGTCCAGGATGCGTTCTTCATCAGACTAAACTTCATCCTTCTCCTCTGCAGGTTAACTGCAATGGCTTCACAGTTGAGGACGAGGAGCTGTCCCACTTGGGCTCTGCATTGTTCCCAGAGTAAGCGTAGGACCCTAAGGCAAACATGTGGTGTGAAAATCCCAGTGAATATTTTCAGAAGTTGATGTTGGACCTTAAAGCAGGTTTCCACATTTGAGTGCTAATGGCAGTTCTTTCAGTCAGAGGGTGACATGGATGGTACAGATCCCACACTCATTCTCTTTCACTTGTTCTTTCTCTTTTGGTTCTTCCTCCCTTCTTTGGCTGTCTAGCATTGCCCTGATGAACCACAGCTGTTGCCCCAATGCGATTGTTACCTACAGTGGTACTGTTGCCATGGTGCGGGCTGTTGCAGAAATCAACCCAGGGGAGGAGGTGAGGCCTGAAGCCAGCTACCAGGGTTTGGAATTGGGAGGGGTTAGGGGTGGGGGTGGAGCTTCCTGAGGAGCATGCAAAGTATTGCTGATATGTGGAGCTAGCTAAACACTGTCATGGAGACCTGTAGAGCGCATCACTTTAATTGCTTAATTGCACATAATTTCTGGAGGACAACAGTATCAATTAGCCATTGAATCCTCTGATATTTTTTAAATGCGGCGTCTGCTCTTTGAGAGGCACACTTTATATTCTAAAACATGAAGTATTAATCAGTATTAGTGCTAAAAGGGAACTCAATGAAAACATCTCTTAAATCTCCATTGGATTGCAGACCTTTTATAATATTATATGAATTACCTTCCACATATTGAATAGAATACAGTAGAATAGAATAGAAGAGAATAGAATATCGATGTTTTTTGGATACATGAGATTGATTGGAATTCTGTTGAACAAACAATTTATTGCAGCTTTGCCTTGACACTGGCAACTGGCAAACATCAGTCATTCTCTGCCTGATTTTATGCCATGTCTCATGTCTCTCTTCCTCTAGATTTTCACCAGCTACATTGACCTGCTCTATCCCACAGAGGACAGGATCGAGAGACTGAGAGATGCGTACTACTTCACCTGTGACTGTAAACAGTGCAGCACAAAATCCAAGGTACAGGTCTGCCTCCGGTGGAGAGAGAGAAACATTACAGCAACACACAACAGCAGACTGAACCGGTGTTATCCTTGTACTGTATAACATGGAAACTAATGTTAAAAACCATTCCCATTACAGGAAAAGTGCCCCCGAATGATTCATAAACTTTAAGAGTATGCTTCTGATAAAATATCTTCCTGTTACTATTATCGTGAGGGGGGAGGGGTGTTCCCTCCAATATTTAAATTGGCTTCATTCATTTCACCATTTGTGTCCCCTCTGATATCAAACTCTCTGCTATGCCATTGTGAAAAATACTAACATTCAACAGTGCTAATTTAAATAAATCACAGTGATTGATAAGTCTCATATGTAACATCAGCAACCACGTTGTTTGTGATTTCACATATTTCCTCTGATAATTGGTTTTAATTGATTTAACGTTTTCTAACAAATACATTCTAACAAGGAAATCTGAGCTTTTCACATTGAGGAATAGTTTGGTTTCTTCCTGAACTAAGAGTATCTGTTTTGAAGCTGATTGTTGTACCGCCTTCCTTAAAAACAATCAACTTTTTCAGGACAAAGCCAAAATGAAAATACGAAAACTGAGCACAAGTCCTGAGCCAGAGGCGATCAGGGAGATGGTGAAATATGGCAGGAATATCATCGAGGAGTTCAGAAAAGCCAAACACGCCAAAAATATCCTCATCTCTTCTGTGCCATGTTTCTAACTTCTACTCTTACAAAAACACTCATACTTTTGTTCCAGCCAGACTTTGAAGTACCTGCACCTGAATGAGCTGTATTTAGATTTTTTGGGAGCCTGACAACAAGTTAGTGAAATTATAATTGCACATTCTGCTAAATCAGAGCATTCACACTGTAAAAATGGCCTTATTTTCATGCATTCTCAGACATTTTTGCAATATATGTACAGTACTGAGTACTACCCTTGCTGTCATTTGAACACTATATACTACTTTTCACCTTATTGCATTGGTAAATAATTTTTTTAAACAAAGATGTGACATCATGATTAATTAGCTTATAACAGCAACATTAGAAATCTGAAATCACACTTTTAAAAAAATCCATATGCAAAAATGCTTGAGCCTTGACTCATTAGCACCCCCTAGTGAGCTGCTGGAGATGTGCGAGCTCAGTCTGGATAAAATGGGCTTGATATTCGACGACACCAATGTGTACGTGCTGCACATGATGTACCAGGCCATGGGGGTGTGCCTCTACATGGAGGACTGGGATGGGGCCTTGAGCTACGGGGAGAAGATCATCAAGCCGTACAGGTTTAATATACTTTATATACTGTATAATGGACATAGTCGTAACTTCATCATGTGTAATGTAGAAACTGGATTTAATGTCTGAAGTAGTTTAGCCTTGTGGCTGTGTAATGATCACATCATCCATTACATTTTCAGCGTACACTACCCAGCCTACTCCCTCAATGTGGCCTCCATGTACCTGAAGCTGGGAAGACTCTACTTGGGACTAGAGAAAAAGCCCATTGGAGTCAAACACTTGAAAAAGGTATATATATTAAAAAAAACTTTAAAAAAACTTTTTGTGATCAATATTCAGTTAAATTTAAATTGAAAGTAGAGTAGATTAGCAGCACAGGCAATTAAATGGTAAAATGGTTGTTTAAAGTGTAACTGAACTGGAGGTCTTTGGAACACGTGCCTATTGTAATCGTATTTCTGTCAGTATTTCAAATACTATGAGATACTATGAAGGGGCGTCTGTGACTGTATGGATGTTAAGTGTCTTGTAATTGCTTGACGGAAGTACCACATGGGATGTACTTGGTTTGCCCACCTTCCCATGCAGTGATTTTTGGCATGAGATTGCTTCTCCTCGATGAGCTCTTTTGTCTTCCTTAGGCCATAGAAATCATGGAGGTGGTTTACGGGAAGGATCACCATTACATCACTGATATCAGGAAGGACGTCAAGTAGAATGCTGCCACTTTTCACGCGACAATGGCTTTTTTCAGCCGTCCAGCAGACCTTTTATAACGCTGTGCATTAAGCAGGATACTGGATTTGCTGGGTTTTACTACGTTAAAGGGACCCTGTCTAAAATATTATAAAAATGCGTTTGATGTTATAATTGCTATGGATTTTGTTTTCACTGGTGGCTTTTAAAGCAATAGTGCAAAAACTAATATCCAGTTTTTTTTCAAATAAGCGCGCTGGTTGTTTTTCCAATGTGAGTGAGATTTCAGTTTTTGTACACTAAGTATTGTACCCTCAGTATTTGAAACAGAAAGACAAAGTTGTATGCTTAAAGTCCACCGTATTGCTTTTTCAGTTTTTGGCAATTTTGAACTGTGTGACATCCAGAGACGGTGCTATTTTTGTTACGAACAGCGGGATTCCGAACACATGAAAGCCATGTGCACTCGCCAGTTATTGTGCAGGCCGGACAGCAGGGGGCGCTACAACAATTAGGATTTGGAAAAAGAATTAGCAGCTCACTGCTGGTGTCAAAAAATTATGCAGGTGGACTTGGCACATGTCTAATAACTGCCTGAAATTATTTATTTGAAGGAAAATATGAGTCATATTTAATGTGTTTTGGTTTAACCCCTTATTTAATGCCGGGTCTTGGGCTGCATATCCAGCTATGTGAATCCCCTGCACAGGACACCAGTCCATCACACGCTCTAACCACATTTTTTGGCTACTGGAGAAAGTTCATGCAACACAGGGAGAAAATGCAAACTGTACAAACATAAACCTGCAACCTGATAGGTGTTACGCAAAATGCATACCCAGTAAGCTATCAAGTCATGTTACGGTTTAGTTCCATTTCTTAAAAAAATAAACATCCCATGGGCACTGTTCAGCATGCAATTTAATACAAAACTACAGTGAAGCATTTGCCATAAAACATCATGGTCAAATTTGCATTAATTAGTGAAATCCTGTATTTCTCCAAGGGATTCTGCTCTTTCTGAATGCAAACTCAGATGTATGCTTTTTATTTTTTTCCAAAGAAAAGGGGTTTGGGGTTATTAACACTTTGTAAAAAACAACAACCTTTCTTGTATACTGAATTTCTGAGATGCACTGCGGTTCAGTTTTAATGTGCATATGAATATATCAATTCCATGTGTAGCTATGACTATTTTATGGCAAAAAAGCTTCTGTAAAAAGATACATTTTAGGCACACGCTACCTTTAAACAGAAAGAAATGCTTCCAAGTGTAGTCCATTAAGATAAAAGCATTGAAGATAAAAAAAAAAAATCTGAACAATTTTAGATTTCCAGTGCTCAAAATCCATTTTAAAGGAGATGCTAAATAATTTTGAGAAGGGCAAGTTTAGTGCCCTTTGATGGACTGGCATCCCATCCAGGGTGTAGCCCAGCCATGTGCCCTGTGACAACTGGGAGGGAGCAAAAAATGTGGACCAGCTGTGGGTTCCCAAAGACTGGGTTGAGAAACACTGGCTTATAGGCTTAGAACTTAGCAACTCCATTGCAACTTGGAATTCAAGGACACTTGTGAAGTACATCATTGCCACAGAAAACAAAGAACATGAGCTGATTGATTTAATTTCATAAATTATGCCCAGGTTCCACAAGTGTCAGTGGTATTAGGTAAAATACATTGTTTGCCTCTGACTCACAAGAACAAGTTGAAATGCAGTTTCTAAATGTTGCTCGTAGTCATTGAAAGGTTCACACAAGTGTATTTTTTCTGTGTTCCGCAACACATATAAAGAATGAGTGACAGGCTCTGGCAAAGCACACCGAGGGAGCCAGGTGTCAAACAAGGAGCCAAATATTACCGCAAACCTCCACTACTGGGCTGAAGCCTGCAATCATTCAGAAGATAATGAAGAATTTTCTGTTACGTGAACTTCTGACAACAGCTAATAAATTCGGCAATATTTAGGATGTGTTGTCGTAAATTACTTAAAATCATTGGACACTTCACCGTTCGTTTAACTGACCAGTAAAGCTTATGTAGAATCTCAGCTAGAACCAGTGTACCCACAAGTTAGAGTACACAGATTCGCAAATCGTGATTAAAGGGTCATGGTTTTAGGCAATAAATGAGAAACAGAATCAATAATGCAAAAAAACCTACGTATACAGAAGGCACACATCTATTGTTAGTGAAATAATGGGTGAGAACAATACAGTATGAAACAGAAAACCAATAAAGAAAATAATGCTTTATTGCCTAATGAGTGGGAATGGAAGCAACATCAAATTTTAAGAAGATTTAACAGGCTTGAAAAGCATATACAAAATGTCTGTACAAAATGAAACCGATTCAGATGTAGCCGTGGCACGAAAGGCGCGGGAAGGACCAAAACCGTGGAATGCAGTGGAGAATACTGTCACGATGGAAGTGCAAACGTGTATCTAAAACGCGGAAGCTGCTACACCAGTCTGAATACACATACACTTTAGAATATAAAAGGCATGCATAGTTATCTTTATGGTATCAAAAAGTACCAAGTCAAAAGTATACATCATACATACAAATTGTTGCATTTCCAAAAAGTAATACAGCACAAGGACAAGACTCTTTGTGACTAGTTATCACATGCTTTGCAAAAGGGGGTGTCAGATGAACCACACGTGAATTTTACATCCCATAAACACTGTAGGCACTTAATATTCTCTGGAATCAGCCTCGATCCCTGCAGCTATCAGATGGCTGGCTGTCCAGTTCTACGCGGTGTCCCACAAACATGGGAAAGGTGGCGGAGAGCTGACAGGTACACATATAGGCACAGTTCTGGATTTATGTTTTACATTGAGTAGAAGTTGGTGCTTCAAACCTTCTTGCAGACGCTAATACTGATTACAGGGTAAAATGACTGCTCATTCGATCAATTTCACAGTATTGTGTGAATACTGCAGTATCGATAAAGATGGGCAACGATGAAAACAAACAAGATGGTGACTATTTTTAACACCATCTTTGAAGACTGGGTCTTTCAGGTGAGAGTTATTAGAATTTGCTCACAACCCCCTAAAGTTAAGTACACTTACTTCTGGATCCATAAAGTACTTCTCAGTAGGTGCACTACACTTTATGTACATTGCCATTCTCCCCCACGCGGATTGCGAAAAATAATACTGCATAGAAAAACAGAGATTAAAGGTCCAACACAGGATGGAAGAAAGAATAATAGATATTAGTAAAGCATTACATGTATCTGTAGAGAAAATAAGGATGGAAAGGGGCAATTTAAAGAAGGAAGATAAAAACAGGCAGTCGGCTTTCTGACGAATGCGAAAGATTTTTCTGTTGCTGCTAATTTAGAGAAACAACATTAAAAAAAAAAAAATCAGATGACTAAATTTCCAAGAGAAATTTTAGATAATATACAATGAATTTAAAATAGCTTAGGAGAATAGTGAAAATAAGACGCAGATGAACATGAAATGGAGATAAAAATGTAAATGACACTTTGCAACTACGTCTAACACATTAAGAAATGCATCTGACGCAGTTATTGGCAATGATGCAGGCTGTGCAGCTGTAAGTGTACACTCACTCAGCCATGTCTCAGCACAAATCTTGGTTCCTTTTGGAAATGTCAACATTCAATTTACAGGCAAACAGTACAAAGCAAAACAACAGGAGGATTTAATGTCAAGAAAAATAAATTAAAGTAATAAAATAGAATATAAAAAATTAAATATTGAAATGTCTTGACAATGTATTTTACAATTATCTAGCAAAGTACAGTTTCAGGAAAGCGCAGCACTAGAGAAACCGCTAAGTCACTGCCAGTGTTTAAACGTGCAGCTGCTGATATCCACCAAAAGGATCAGGCTGTTCCTCACTTTTCATGGCCAAATGTAACTGCGCTGGTGCTTTTTAAAATCGTTTTACATCCAAAATGTTTTATGACATGAACACAAAGAAAAAACAATGAATGCCAACAAATTCCTAGCTGCATAAGAACAGATCCTTATTTGTTACACGGCCTTTGCACGTTATTCCTTACTAACAGCCTATTAATATCAACAGCATTAAACGATGTTATGGTTAATTTTTGCAGCACCTACATCTGTGAAATTCTAAGCAGACATTTTAATATTAAAATATGTACTGCTATGCTTTTTCCACACATTACTCAACTTATCATAAAATCTTCCCTATTTTTTTTTTTTTTTTTAATCGAATAAACTGTTTTATTTTCCCCCCAGAAAGGTAACCTTGTGGTCCACAAAAAAAAAAACAAATACAACCCAAACCCATGTGAATGTGACAGAAAAGTAACTATTGAAAGAGGCACCGGACATACATTAAACATCGTGTAGCATCCTGCATCAGGCATAAAGAATAATGTTGAAAACTAAAAAATTAAATAAAATAAAAATCAATAAAAGCAGTAGGTGAGATACACAATACTTTCTTTAAAATTCTGTGATGAAGCTTTCTGTGCTGACAGCCTGCTTCACAGACCCACAGGTAGCTGTGGAAACACTCTCTTGCCTTTGACTCAGATGAGGCGGGAGTTCTTGAGAAACTGAATGAGGACCTGGTAGACAAACTTATACTGTGAGATGGTCTGGACCATAAGCATACGTTGCTGCCGGAGCCGGCCCAGCATCCCTGGGATATCCACCTTCTGTGGGGGAGAAGTCTACATTATTGTGTGTCTAGTGCTGCTTGTAGCCTGCAATCTCACGTGGGTCAGCAGGGGGTGCTGTGGGGCTGTGCAGCCCCCACTCTCTGACCCTAATCTCACCCCCACCTACGTATATATTAGGGATGTAGGGGTGCAAAATGTGGTCATATTTGTACAGACAGTTAATAAAAGGGTGATTATATTTACCTGGTTGTGTTCCACACAGCTGATCATGAGCTCGGTCAGGATGACCACGCCGGTACGGCCCACCCCAGCGCTGCAGTGGACCACAATGGGGGGGTTCAGGCTCCGCGACGTGTCCAGCATGCTGTTGGTGTGTCGACGCACTGACTGGATCTCCTCCAGATACGCTGAGTGTGGCAGCAAGCGCAGACACGGTGTTGGCAAGTGCATACAACAAGATGAAGGTTTAAAGGATTGTAACCCCCCCAACCCCCCGAAACTATGGCACCCAAGACTGAGCAGGACAGGTAACAATGCTATTAATAATAATATATTGCCGGGTTCGAATCCAGTGCTCGGCAGAGTGCTGCCATCATTGGCCCCTTGAATGAGGGCCTTAACCCCACCCTGCCTGCCCCCACTCTCTGACCCTAATCTCACTCCCACCTATGTATATATTAGGGGTGTAGCAGTACACAAAAATCATAGTTCGGTACATACTTCGGTTTTGAAGTTATGGTTCGGTACATTTTTCAGTACAGTGGGGGTAAAAACAAACAAAACTACTTTTTTTCTTTATTAAAGTGTTTTACTGAACAAAGTACTGTTGCAACCTACTAATATGGGCTTTGAGACAATGTATTGTGAAAATGTACTATACAAATAAAATTGACTTGAATTCATAAAAAAACTAAAATGGACTTAAAAGTAAATCAAAATAATCATTCTCTCAAGTAAATAAAAATAACAAACATCCATTAAGGTGCATATTTAGAAAATGATCTGCACCTGATCTGTGCTGTGTTCACATTAGCAGCTTTCAGGTTCATGTTAGAACTGTGCAACACAAATACTGGCTCAAAAAATACAAAGCGGAACGAAATAAATATCTATTAAGGTGCAGCGTTAAAAAAAAAAAATATTTTTTGCACAAAACACAGAAAGGTTCCGCATTTGCTGCATTCGTTTGGGATGCATGCATACCGAACCGAAAGACCCATACTGAAAAATTTCAGTACAATTACGTGTACCGTTACACTCCTAATATATTTTGTATTTATTTATCTGCGTATCTCATCATGAGTAAGAAGGGATATTTCAAAAACTGTCTGCCAGCAGGGATGGGTACAGTATCACTATTCCATTGTTATATAGTGGGAGGTGCATTATGGGTACTTTGCAGTTTCTAGACATCAGGTCATGGGTGTGTCTACAGTGTTGAAGGACTCACAGAGGAATCCCTGCACATATTCGGGGCAGCCCTGCTCCGGCCAGTCGGTGTACTGCAGGTGCCAGACCGTCCTCTCCTGGCCCGACAGCAGGTGCTTGACCTTGAGTCCCGTGGTGGCGTAGCAGCCCGAGTCCGTCCGGAACTTGGTCGTCACCTTGAACTTGCCGTGGGTGGCCGAGTTGTGCTTGGATCCCAGCTTAGGCCAATAGCGGTGGCTCTTACAGCGACCCCCCTCCTGCCAGGACAGACGAGAAGCCGACGGCTCGATACTCCAAACACACACAGCCAGGAGAACAGGGCTGTCAACAGGGCAGGGAAAGGGGCAAAAGCAGCCGAAATCCCACCAGAGCTTAGAAAAACAAAATGATTAAACCTCACCTAAAATCAGCATCTTCCAAACTGTATGTTCATTTCTGTATTAGAAATTACATTTATGGCTTGTTTAACTGATATTGACAATTATAATATAAAAAATTGTGTGTTCAGCAGGAGCCTTCTCTGACATGAGATTATATGTGTATGTATATATACGTGTGTGTATATATGCATGTAAATATGTGTGCATATAGATCTATATATGAATGTGTGTGTGTACGCGCGTGTATATTATATATATAAAGCATGTAATTGGATGAAAGGGGACAGCAGTGTTTTTCGAAAACAGTCTTTCTTGCTCGTCCCTCTCTTTGGAGGCCGGAGGTCAGGGTACTGAAAATAGTTCCTTGAAAAAGTCTTACATACCTCCTCAGCTGTAACCATGGCAATGACATTAACACCCTGCTCCCAGACCATCTGCCAGAAGTCTTGGCATGTGTTCGGTAGTGGCCCCTGGGTGGCGATATAGTGCCACTCCTCCCCGCTGATCATCACCTGATCGCAGGCAAGCAAGGTGAGC
Organism: Isichthys henryi; assembly: GCA_026776945.1. Classification (NCBI taxonomy): domain Eukaryota; kingdom Metazoa; phylum Chordata; class Actinopteri; order Osteoglossiformes; family Mormyridae; genus Isichthys; species Isichthys henryi. The sequence continues at coordinate 18,109,301 of JAODJX010000041.1, forward strand.
GTATGAGTATGCGCGCGCACGCACACACGCACGCACACACACACACACACACACGTGCATGTACACGCAGGAAGAAATGATCCAAGCAAGGGGACAGGCACGGACATGACAAACCCAGACAAAACAACAAAACCCAACATTAGTTTCTGCGTATTTCCATCAGCAAGAAACTATTACACTTGCTCATCTGCCTGGTATAAAGCCTAGTGTGTTGAAATGTGATGGGCACAGAGGCAGTCTCCAGAAAACATCAAGTAAGCATGATTACACCAGCAGATTTTTAAGGTGCTGAAAATACCACATTTTATTTAAAACTTCACTGTGTGATCAAAATAGCTTGTACACTGTTCTGGATTAATAAGTAAATTCTTTTGAAAATCAAATATTTCAATAATAATACATAACGGTTATATTACAAATATAGAAGCATTACAACAGTATACAATGCACAAATTAGCCAGAAGGGGGTGCTATTGCTTTTTCGGAAATAAAATAATATCCACACAACTCTTGATTCTTTCACACATTTTCACTTCATTATTCGCAGCCATGTACACAGTCTGTTGTTGTTTAATATGTGGTCATTCAGACCAGAATAAGAGGCTAAGACTGAGGGTCCTCCTAACTGGTATAACAGCTTTAGCACCCAGGGCTGCAGTTTAAATATGACAAGACGGTCATCCAATCAGAACTATTCATTTTAGCACATTATAATTACTTGTATTTCCAAATATGTTGCTTTTCTGACCCTATGCTTGCCACTACGACGTTGAGTTTTGTGTGTTTATTAACAGAAGGTCAGTAGACTCTCTTCCTGCACTAGTGAGTCAGACACTGCCACTATAACAACGCTGTTGATATTGAATTCATTGCAGCTAGGTGATTGTGCAAAACTTCTCAAACTAAAATGCCCCATGACTGCTAAAAACAGACATTAGCCAGAACAAACAATTTGTGTCGAAATGCGGAAGTAAGAGGTTTACTTGTGATCCTTGCTAATTTTCTGTGATTCAGCACTTTAAGGGCAGGAATTCAGTAAAAAGCAGAAATTAGCATGCTTTGTTAAAGCAACAGGCTGCATAAACTAATTATGTAATTTATTGTCGGTAGAAAAACTACAATAAAACAAATCAAAAAAGAAAAGTCCACCAAACTCCAGTACAGAGTCTGCTGAAGAAAATTGTCTTATTCGAAAGTGCCAAGTTGGGAATCGCTATCACACCTTTGAGAAGGTTAATTCACGCTAAGTGTTTCCTCAATGGTTAGCAGAGAATCGGACTCAGATTCTGTTAACTATTCCATGTCCAGGGGCTTTCCAGGATTGAAAAGAAAGGTGTATAATGAAAAGTACTGAACTGTGCAAACACAGTGGGATATGATGATGTTTGGCAGTGTTGTCATGTACATCCATGGAAAACAGTATGTTTCATGTAAATATCAACAAATTGGCATTGATTTAAAAGCAATTTCAATACTGTTAAAAGAAACATTTCATTTTAAGAGCATTTTTTTTGACACAAAGCATTATGGGTAGATGCTCTTTGGCCAAGCCCACCCCATGGACTCACCTTGATGTGTGAGGCGTTGATATAGCCTGTGTTGTTCTCTTTGGTGGGTACCAACTCCACCCGGTTCTCCTCATAAGGGACCACGTCCCGAAAGCGGTTACGCTCCACATTCTCTGGCAGCATGGCTGTGGCAACCGTGCACTCCGCCTTCTTCTTGGGGATCTGCTCATACTCTGTGAAAACCCGTTCCTCCTGGACCTTCCGCTCCAGGACCTTACACTATCGTGAGCCGGGGAGAAGTGTGGGGAGCAAAATGGTATCTCAGGGTGAACAGGTCACTTCAGGAGTGCCTCTTAAGACTGAAAACCCCAGTGGCACTCACAGTTAGTGCCAACAAGCCTGCCCTCCTCAGTGTTTTATATTTCAGGGGAAGTCCCATTTCATTTTACCAAAGGTTTTTCATGAGAAAAAAACATGCGTAATTCCTAATTCCACGTGGACAGGCATGTTTTTATAAAATTAAACTAGAACAACCATAAAAATGACTATTACAATAATAATAATAACAATAACAATTCCTATATTTAGGAATAATTAAACAATAATTCAACAATAATTAAAGAGTAAAAACGTGGACCAGCTGTGGGTCTGGATTGGGAAACACTGCCCTAGAGGACTCCCATTCAGGAACTAACATTCTAAAGGTCAATCTCGCATAGCTAGAAGCAGACCCTGTCTATCATTGCAGCCTTTTGCAGGAGCTCTTGAGAAACAATAAATCTTTTAGTGAAGCGTTTTCCAACCCAGTCCTCGGGGACCCAGAGATGGTCCATGATTTTGCTCCCTCCCAGCTCCTGGTAGCAAAAAGGTGGACTGTCTGTAGGTCCTTGAGAACCAGATTGGGAAACACAGTTTTAGTGAATTCCTTCTGTGATGTGAAACCCGCCCTACAACCATTCCCTCTAGGTTCTTACCAGTTCATCTGTGGATGATTTAGAAAGGTCCTCTGGTTGGTTCTCTGGTACTGGCATTCGGGCCACATAAAGGCCATTTAGAGCTGCCATCATGAGAGGCCTCTTCAAAGAGTCCGCTGACATCTTCTGCTTCTCCAGTGTCTTGAGGAGAGAGGACAAGTCTGCTGTCATTGCCATGTCCAAAGAGACAGGATTACTGCTGCGGATTCGGAGTGAGGCATGCCCACAGGGGCTTGCCCCCGGCAGTGTTCACGGACATTTTCCTGACAAGCAATGCCTTCTCCATGCTCGTTAAAACCTGACCCTTGGGTTCTCTCACTGCAGCCACAAACCCTGCCCTACTTACCAAGGGTGGCTTGGGATTAGAGGGACTAATCGGCTAATTTTAAGAGGCCTTTCCGCTGTCTGCCAGAAAACAGCATGGCTCACAGTTGTGTTGAATGAGGTGCGGATGAGCATAGTGACTGTGCCGCTCAAGAATGCAAAAGGTATTGCGTCGTTCTCAAGAACTCCAGGCGGAATTTTCACTTCAGAAAGGCTCAGTGCCTTTTTAAAATACACTTTACTCCCCTTCACTCTGACAGGTCATAGTGGGTACGAGTATTCCACTTCACGTAAAGGAATACCACCCTCATTAACCGGGAGAAAAAGCTAAATTGGCTCAATTAGTATGATAATTAGTTCAATCGAGCGTATAAGCACTCCAGTAGAATGAAATTCCGTGCATGTAAGTCTGCCGGGATACCCAAAAATGTGAGATGAGAATTACATGACAAAAACCGCAGATTTAAGAGACCTAATTATAGTTCTCACAAGATGAAAAGCTTCAATTTTCATTTCACTGAAAATACAATTAATTAAAATTCCAAGTGGATTACTGTTAATTAAAAATATATTTTTGGAGAGGAACCAAAAATTGAAGCATATTCACATGAACATATACTATTTGATCTAATTCCTAAAAAAAAATGTAAGAGAGACAGCCCATATGATCACTCAGTCTCTCTTCTGTACTTCATTCCATTCCACTACCCCCTCCAAAACCAATGGCTCCCATTCACGCTCAGAAATCCGAAACTCACAAACACCCCGCATAATCGTCAGCTTTCATGGGAATTAGCGCTAATCGCATAAGACCTAAAACGTTACTGCATGTGCGGAATCCCAAGATTAATGACAATCGGGGAAGAATGTGGAAAATGCGGGGAGTAGCCCTTAAAGGAGGGCCACTCCGCTTACACGTCAGGGCCAACAACTCTATAAGGTGTCCCATGTGTTGGAAGACAACAGAATGAGGAAATTTCCCGGGAGGAGGAACATAACTACAAAAGACAAGGTGATAGAGACCTACCCGGAGCCTAATTTCACTCTCCACGATGCTGTCTTCAAGGGAGAACATCTCAGACACCGGTCTCTCTTTGACTGGCTCTTTCCTGACTCGCTCCTTCACGCTGGTCAGGTCTGGTTCAGAGATGGACGGTCCCAGCACGGACCCGTTGAGGCCAGCAGGCTCAGTGCGTGTTAGCGTGCCTGACTGACTCTGGCTGTCCTCCTCCTCATCCTCGGGCGCCAGCCCACACTCGTGGCCCCGCTCAGGCCGGATGACACTGTTGCTCACGCTCGTCCGGGGCCCAGGGTATTCAGGGGGCGGCTTATTGGGCATCTTGGCCAGGGCGGCCTGCAGCTGGACGCTGATGTCCTCGTTGAGCGCCGGGATCTGGACATCTAGGTCGGGGGACTCTTCCTCTTCCTCCTCCTCCTCATCCTCTTCACTATCGCTACTGTGGATCAGCATTGTGGCATTGGAAAGAGTCTTCTTGTGCTGGTAGGGGGCTGCCGCAGGGGCTTCGGCAGGTTTCTGAGCAGGCATCTCCGGGGGCTCCCTTAAGGTGTTCCTGCGGGGCAATGGTGCGTTGAGAGTCTTCATAGCCATGGCTTCCATACCACGTACCATGCTGCTGATCACCTCCAGGCTGGGCCGCTTGTTGAGGGCCGAGTGGTGCTTGGCGGCTGTCAGTGGCTCACTGACCTCCTGAAGGGATTGGTGCACCACTGCCGAGCTGTCCGGCTTGAACGTCTTCACTGACAGCTGCACCTTGCGAGTGACCAGCTCTGGACTGCTGCCCCCCATGCACCGGTGGCGATGGCTGGCCAGGTCAGGGGTGCTGGTGGCAGGCCGGAAACTGGGGTAGGGCGGTGGAGGCCGGGAGAGGTGGTTCTTCAGCATATGGGTAGTGCTGTATCCCTGCAAGCCCTGCTGCTTGGTGTTGGCCAACTCAGGGGTGCTAACCGTGTGGGAGATGGCACTGCCCGGAGGTTGGCAGGTAGCTGGGCCACAACCAGGGCTGATGTGGGCAGAGGGTGCGGTCGGCCTGCTGTAGCTCACGTGGGGGTTGTAGGGGCCATGGTACTGGGTCCGCTCCCTCATCTCGGGTTGGCTGTATACCAGGGCCTCTGGCTGGCGGTAGGCGAAGGCGTTGCTGATGTTGAGGTTGCGCAAGGACTGGCTGTGGCAGTCGGGGGGAACCATATGTCTCTTCCTCATGACGGCCTCATACTCAGGGGTGGGCCGATAGGAGGGAGCGATGATGGCGCTGTGGCGGTGGCTAGGGATGTAGTCGGGCCGCATGACATCGCTCCCCGGGATGCTCAGGTTGGAGGACATAGGAGAGGCCTGGATGAAGTTCTGCGAGTGGTTCAGCGAGTTCATGCTGGACGTGCTATACACGCTGCCGTTGGGTACCGAGCCGTTGCGGAAGAAGTCAGCCGTACAGCGGTCCAGGCTCGTCTCTGACTTGTAATACAAGTCGTCATGGAAAATACTGTCTGTGGAGACAGAAAAGGGGGGAAAAGTCAGTTGAGATCCATATGACGACCTGTCCAGATCTCAGTTCAAGAGTAACTAACAGCTACATATTACTGCTGTTGTTTCTGCACATCTATACTCAATGTATAACACTAATTTGCATTTGGAGACCTGGTTATAATCAGTACTTTAAATTTTTTCATACTCAAATATGTTTCATTTTATACCTATTTATATTATTTTTTAAATTTATGTTCAGTGCTGTCAGTGAGTGTATGTAGCAACACTGCTAAAACAAATTACTAGTACATGGATGTGTACCTGGCCATTAAAGTGAATGTTGACTCAGAAGTAATACTGGTGATTAGCCAAATGAAGCTTCATGAACCATTTGCTGTATTTTTTGACCGCAACAGACGACGCTCATGGTTTACTTTGTGTCATGTTTTGAGCCCTTTTTCAAACAGATATCATCATCTAGTGGGGTCAGAAAATACAGCAAATGGCTCATGCAGCTTCATTTGGCCGTCGTTATGTAACACTAACACGTTGTTTTTTGTAACTCAAAAAAAAAAAAAAAAAAATCAAACAAGCAAACAAAAACATAAATGAAAACATCCTCCAAATAAGAGCAAGAAAACGGGAAATGAAAAGCAAAATGAATAAAAGCCTTAGAGAATGTTACCCCTTTTGAAGTTATGCAATGCAGGAAACCTAATACCAGGATCCTAATTATGTTAACACTTCCAGTACACATTTATTGCAGCACGCTTGATATATCCATGCATATTTTATAATTATTTATCCAGAGCTGGGTCACGGTGAGCTTATAGCTGATGCCAAGGATACCCTGGATGACATGCAACGATCACTTCATAGGTAATTTAGAGATAGCAATTAGCAAGTCAGTGTTTCCCAACCCGATTCTCAGGGACCCCCAGACAGTCCATGATTTTGCAAAAACGTGGACTGCCTGACAGGAAGCTGGGAGGGAGCAAAAACATGGACTGCCTGACAGGAAACTGGGAGGGAGCAAAAACATGGACTGCCTGACAGGAAACTGGGAGGGAGCAAAAACATGGACTATCTGGAGTTCCCTGAGGACTAGGTTGGGAAAGTCCATGACTTTGAACGGCAGGAGGAAACTGCAGTTGACAGATGAAACCAGGAAGATCACTCTACATGCGCATCAGAGGTGGGAATTGCACCCCCACACCTGGTATGAGTGCATCAGGGATTGTCTGACCTTGCTTTATGTCGCTTTGCTTGAAGGGATCACATAAATCAGTGTAATGTACTGATTACCATGTCACCCAGATCTGATACAATTAAATAGATTTCTATACACACAGTACAAGGAAGGCAGGCATAAGGCGAGCCCAGACATACCTTGGGAACTCTGGGTGTCCTGGTATGGCTCGCCATACTTGGAATGCATGGTCTGAAGGATACAGGATCGAGGTCGTGGCTGGTGGGGAGCAGAAGTACAGAAAGGGTGACCACCAATACCATGCAAGATGCAGAGCTGGACATCCAACACTACATTCGCTAAGGAGTTCCAGAAACCTGACATTTCACAGAAGGTGGACTTTTGTGGATGGATGGATAGATGGGTGATGCTTCACAAAGCAGGTGAGCACAGGAGGGGCCCAAAGTCAGACACGGTAGAGAAGTATGCTACACATGGTTAAATGGGTTAAACACACACACTGTACTACAAGCTAGATTATGGAAAAACAAGGGCCCAAAGTACTTAGTACAGTTACTTACTGTATAAATAACTGGGCTTCATTTAGTATCATTGTCCAGAAAGTGGATGGGAAAAAGAAATCTGTGCCTCCATTGTAATCCCGGAAATGGAGCCCAACACAGGGACTGACTGGGAGGCGGCCTTGGAGCACATAGAGTGTATGATTCATGCTCATAGACCTATGAATAGTTAACCTCGACCAGCCCCTACCACCCACAATTCAATGGGTTTTGTTCTTTTCAAAGTTATAAATGGCATCTTTGTTCGAAGTCCCATACAGTCCTACAATCTGAAATATGGCCCCATAGCCGCTTCAAAAGAAACTGAAGCCCTGGTCCTTTTCACGAGGTCGGTGTGAGTGTGAAGAGTAAGCCGAAGCTGAGGATCCAGCATGGACTATCTGGTAGGAGGGGTCAGTGGTAGGTAAGAGAAGCATATTTTGGGGAGGGTGCGTGACAGGACCTACCAGAGAGGAGCCGGCCCATGTCGGGCGCCGTCGAATTGGCACTGGGGAGCGAGCAGGCCTGCAGAGAGACACAGCACCAAGCTTAATGACAGACAGCCCACGCTGAGCAATGGAGAGAAACGTCTTAAAAACTAACTCACTCTGTGCAGATTTTGTTCTGCTTGTAGAATTTATGTCTGGCAGTGAACAGCCTTGAAATATACTTGGCCATTTCCATGTCTTCCTGAAGGACAGAGGGACAAAAAAAAAACAAGTAGTTAATCTAGTTGTTTAAGAACGAGGATAAACCTTATGATCTTGATTCCTGCAGTTCGGTTCCATGAAATATAACATTCAGACATGTTCTAATGACGGAAATGTGTGTAAAAGTGTTTATACAATTCGCTTTGCCCAGATCCTCCTTCCCTGTCGCATAATATGACCAGTGGAAGATCAAGAGCACATGCTTTCGTCTGTCATTCCCTGCATTACCCAGCGAGGTAACCTTGGCTTCAGAGGTAGCTTTGGTCTCTGAAGAGACAATACTCACTGTGTGGAACATGATGGTGTCATCTCTGCTGGTTATCTCCACGGTGATGGCGGACTTGTTGTGCGCAATGTTGCCGATGTCCTTCCATCTGCCGTTCAGAGAGGGCGCTATCTCAGTTAATCACCATATCATGAAGGGACATCACCCACCCCGCACCACCGCTACTCTTACCCCCATCTTGACATGAGGCATGCAGCATTCAGAATGCAAGAAAATGGTGGAGGCCCAGCCCCCTACCTGTGGAGCATAATCGATCTTCCATTCCTGTGCTTTACGAAGACCCCAATGAAGGAGACGCCGATGTAAATGTCATTGGTGTAGTTGTCCTGTGGAAAGAAAGGGCAAGTGGAAGGAAGTGAGGAATGGGGGGAAGGAGGGTGGGGGCCCGGTCATGCAGAAGGCATTGCATCCTGGCAACGAATAGTGGGCAGATGTATACCTTGGCAGCGAAACTTTCCTGACCAAACCCATCCAGCTTCTCCACTTCTTTAATGTACAGCAGCTCCGCTTCAGCAGGCTGCATTCCACTGGGGAGGGACACACACACACACACACACACACACACACACAGGAAGCCATTAACAGTCAGAATGACCTCATCCCGCCCGACTTCGAATTGGGTCGGGGAACCAGTGACCCCAGAAAACCCAGTGATCCCAGATTTGGACGACGACAGCGCAAAAACGTGGTTAGACGGACACCCAAGTCTTAAATAAAAGTCAGACAACATTATTTATGACGTCAACCCCAGGGGTCCAGTGTTTCTCGGAAACACCCTGAGTTCTTGCTAGGTGGGAAACAAAGAGACGAATCGGTTAGAACCTACCAATGACTCTTGTGTTCCTCTGCGACTTTCTGGGTCCACTCTTCCAGCACCTCCTCCACGTGAGGCCAGTTCTGCAGATCATGGAAATAAAACACAATGAGCAGACAGATCGCCTTGGCTACCCCAAGCTCACTGCAAACTGCATTGGAATGTAAATGGTCTTTGAAGGAGCATGTGGAGCATAAACAATACAGTCATTGTGTGATTTCTGATGCTAGCAGGTCTGCACAGCACCATGCGAAATATGCACATTCATTATACTGCATGGAGATAAATACTACAAACTACAATTACCAGACCAGCCTCAAAATGATGCAGCAATGATAGCAACTGAAAATGCATAAACGATTCCAAGAAACTCTAGAACATGAGCCGTTGCCTCTCATGTACCTTCACCAACTTCCAGTAAGTTAGAGATACACTTTAAAAACTTCACACAGAAAGACATCTGAAAGGTCCAACCGTTGCTTACTACACAGAAGTGATTAATGTGTAAAGCCAAGGACTCACTTGGAGACTACAGGATGCAGGCCATGAGTAACTCCTCGAAAAAATAAAACAAAGCTTTTGCCTAAAGTCCTTTTAACCCCTTGGAACACCCTGCTGCTCAACAAAAAGGAAACTTCCATCAGCCCGAACATTTAACCTACTTAATCAGACTAGCATAGCCTAGCTAATCTAGGTTAAAGGAGGAAGATGGCCAGTTTAATAGAACCGTCTCTCTCTGATAGTGTCATGAAGAAATGCATTAGCTCTGCAGGAATTCGTTCCTCCACCCAGAAGCTTTGCATACCTGAGACAGCTTGGGTTAAACTGTCACCAAATTCCAGGTTCTCCTCTTAGCCATTCAGTCATGTGTAGCATGCTTCTCTACTGTGTCTGAATCCTGAGGCCTCTCCTGTGCTCACCTCTCCTGTGCACGCCTCAACTTTCTACATTCATAGCCCACTAACTCGACATCAAAAGACAGAAGAGTTTGTTATTCCCGGAGGTGAATGAAAACAGAAGACTTACAAAATGGTGAAACTTTGGACACTTCGGGACTGAATGGCTAAGAACCACCTGCCTCTCTCTGTGGGTCACTCTCACAATCCACTAAAGCTTCCACTAATGGCGTTTTCCACCGCACCAAGTACCAAACTTTTAGGACTTCAAGAAAGTACTGAAAGAACGGTTCTTAATATGTTGGTTTTCCACTGGCGTAAAAACTGGCATCGGCGTAAATTACATCACAGCGTGAGGTGGGGTATTTTGTACTGAAAAATGGCTGTAGTATATTATGTAGCTTGGCGATGTGTAATATTTATAAAAACATCACCTGTTATGCACATACAATTCTTACATTGCTAGTCAGCTATATTAAAATAAGCCTTTTTCTTACTTTCAATCCTGTATGGACATTATAGCGCGGGGGTTGAAGTTTCACTAAAATATTTTTACTCTTACTCTGTCATACGGGAAAAAAGTTAGTAAACTTTGTCATTTTAATTATTATTCCTTTTATAGATTCTTATGTTAAAAAATCAGTTTATAGTTTACCTCCGCTGCTTTTGCATACGCGCTGCATACGTTCCCTGAGACAATCGTAATCATTTTCATCCTAGTGGTTTAAATCGTGGGTTTGTGAGAAATTTATGAACCCCTTTTTACGTTTGTATTGTGTTACAGTGGCAGGCTATTTGCATAACTAATCTACAAAGAAAGTGTTGAGTACCACCCCAAAGTACTAAAGTACCAAAGAAGTATCCCAGCTGGTTTGGCACTTTTGGTACTGGAATTCAACTGAAAGTCAATGTAATAGCAAAAGCACCAAAAGTACCGTACTTGGTGTGGTGGAAAAGTGCCCTAAGATTGCTCGTCATCAAAGAACCAGGTGTGAAAGCTTTCAGTAAATGACATAGCTCACCACTGGAAACAGCACATATTCCCTGAGGAAGTCTTGGCTCTGGAACTGGGTGTAGTCTCCGAAGTCAGCTGCATGAGGGAAAACAGGGACCATGTGACTCGGCATGTTTCCACGACAACATAGTGGCGAATGGTACGCAAGTACCCACTGACATCAAACAGCCGCACATGCCAAAGATGGGGAGAATTGGAATTCACACTGTCCTAAAGATCTTCAGGAAACATATATTGCTCAAGACTTGGGCCAGCATTGTTTGCGCTGCCACTACAGTACCCCTGGAGTTCAGGACACAATGTTCCCAAATCCCTAAATTCATACATTTGAAAATGGAATTTAGGTTATAGATCAGTTTTTAAAATGTTTATTATATTGGAAAGGTCGTAATGCAAGCAGAGGGCCTCCTCACCCTGCACTGCCAAACCAGCCAGCCGGACGCCCTGCTCCACAGTGCACTGCAGCCGGCCGTCCAGCACCTCCTTCTTCACCTGAAGGTAATACTGATACCTGCATGGAGAAATCGGAGGTGGGGGAGGGAGACAAGACACATGAATCTGACTGCTGGGACTGATGGCAAGTTCAGGGCACAATACATATTAACGCTTTCTGGTGCTTTGTGGACGATTTCAGCAAGTGGGATTACCTTGGTACTGTGTGTGTGCGCGATAGAGACATATTAATATAACGCGCACACACACAAAACACTACTGAAGAGGCTGTCATTGTTAGCTTTTCAGTCAGCCCTGCTGGATGAAATTTGTGATTAGAGCGCGCTTTGGATGAATATAATTTCAACAGGGGTTAATTCTAAGAGAGACACAAAAGTGTTTCAACCAAAATAGGTAGTATTTACAGCTAGACTGGCTAATGTTCCTGTGATCCTGAGATTCCTGGAAGAAAAAGTGCAGGTAAGACATCATGATGGGGAGAGAGAGAGAAAAAAAAAAAAAAGTGTTTTAGTGGCTGTCAAAAGCCCGGGGGCCAGAATATACAAACTCTAGACATGAAACAGCCTTTCCTGGAGGATTTGCACATTCTGGAGATTCTGCCAGATCTGTGAGCCAGAACTCCTCAGCACAGGAATGACAATCTGTGAAAAAAACGATGCTTCCATAATGGTGACCTTATAGAAGTCTTTACCATCATCTTCAGGTATATGATGCACGAGTCACATAATGAGATGGAGTTTACTTGTTGGCCGTAGTGCAAGAAACGGTAAAAATTAGAATGAAAATATGCAGCCGTTTAAAGATAAGAAAGAAAAAGCATGCCCCTTGAATTTAAACAATAATTCTGCCCTTTGCCGCATGCAATCTAAAACACACATGGATTAATGATATATTACTGAGAGTCTATATTCTTATGACACCGCAATGGAAAAGCGTTATCTGTGGAACAGGGTGGGGGGGGGGGGGGGGGTGTGCAAAGCTTTCGATAAAAGAGGATGTGGATTCATACCACAGCTGGAGTGCAGCTGTCGCAACACTGAACAAATAGAAGAGCTGAACCCAGCCCCTGCAAATCATGCATGCCGTGTAACACTAATGTTAATGTTAAGCCCTGGGAAATATTTTCAACAAAAACTGTTTGTTTTACAAGATGAAACTGCCCATTCCTCTCAGGTGGTACAAATATATCTGCAACGATAAACATTATTGTTCAGGAAAATTCTTGTTTCACTTCAGGCGAACACAATGGGCACTTTTTAAAAATCTGATAATGTGAAAATTTTTCCTCTTTCTGTTGGTGTCTTTTTTGTACTTCTTAACTCCTCTGAGGAGGCTACACCCTCACCCCCTTTTTTTTTTAATCTCTAGTGGAAACCTTGTACATACATCCATGTGCATTGACCATGCATGTGCAAGATAATTGATTAGATATTTCCAGTAGGTGGCAGCACCGAATTTCACAGATCAGCAGTCAACAACGAAAGAGTAGAGGAAGGATAGATGTTGTTGCTGCTGTTGTACTTATGGTGAGCAGCTAAAATACTGTGGTTTGCCTTAATCCCATAATACCACCCAAGCCATGACTAGTAACTTTAAAATTGTTCATAAAAGTTTACCCGTTTCACTACACTACATGTATTTGTGTTTGTTGCAATTCATCTGCCCTCTGCTGGTCTGGTGGAGTATCACCGCTGTATGCATGCACTGACCACAGCCAAATGCAGTGTGAGCACGAGCTGCCACGCGGATCACACACTAGGCGATTCGTAGTGTGCCTCAGTACGTCTAATCCCCAAAGTGCAGTTCGTCTGGGTACTGCCCTGGCCTGCTTGAAGAGGTGCACCTGGACATAGTTAGGTGCCCTCAGGCTTGATACACATCCACTGTGATGGCTGTGTCTGAAAATGGAGCACAGACATGATGTCAAAGATGCTACTGACACAAGCATGCGCACATGTACACCGTACATGAACTGGACCCAAAAGGAATGGAGCAGGTAGGCTGCACAGATCAGGTAGACACCCACATTTAACAAACATGGCGGCAAAAGGGATCACTTTGGTCTACTGCAGAGGTGGGGCGTTTGCTGTAAATTTTACCTGACAAGAATATCCAGGAACAACTGGATGCAGCAGACAAAATCTCAGATATCTGGTAAAATGCGGAACTGTCTTCTTATACGTGCTACACCGTTAAATGAAAATCGTTGTGTTGCGTACTCGATCAATCTAAAAAGGTCGCGTGTCTCATCTCACTCAAAATAACTTCAAATAAGCCACAAAATAAAGATGTTGAACTCCATTGTGTTGTATGTTAGTGCCTTTCCCCCCGTTTTCTTCAACACAAAAGCCTGTCACAATCTGGTGATTACAGAAACGTGCTTGGGCCCAGAACTTTAAGCGCAATGTGAGTGCAGACCAGCAGGGGAGTGGGAAGGGGGACAGTCGTCCTCGGGCAAGGTACAGGGCATCCGGGTGGAGTGCGAGTACGTCCTCATTCCAACGGTCCGGCGTCCTCTGAAGAAGGCTATACCCTTACACACTACAGTCCTGGAGGCTGCACTCTTACTCTGCAGCCCAGACGACTCAGGAGGCTATAATCTTACCCTGCCCACTTTTAGAAAGCTGTTATTACCTTCTGAAGAAGCTGTTTTGAGGAGCAATCGCACTGCGTTGGTAACCCTTTAATTACTGAACCAGAGTGAATACCACTGCTGGTTTAAAAAAAAATACAGAACGCAGTAAGAGTCAGCTGGAGTGAAGAGGTGGGGTCACATGCATGTAGCAACATCCAATCAGCTTCTACCAAGTCATCACCTATTCTTATGCATGGTTTGATTACTCAGGGATAAATTCGGACAAACAAAATTTATTTATGCCACTATATCAGATTAAGAAAAGACAAGAATGTCTTCAGTAACGTTTCTAAACTCTGATCCCTGATTTAAACACAATATAATCTCACATTAAGACATTGTGGCTTCCTTGATCCACAGACTGCCAAGGCCCAGATGGCATGCAAAGTTCAGCGTTTCTGTACTGCTCGCCTGTTAAATCATGCAAGTCTTAAACTTCATCTATAGGCGTAACACACTTTCTAAGACTTCTTTTGATGTTTGCTATAAAGAAAAGAAACTGAAGCTAGAGCAAGCTAACGATAAGCGAGTGGCTAACATGGTTGGGATTTGCCTGCCATAGTATGGCTTGTTTCATCCCACACAGAAAACAAAGGCAGGCTCTCTTCATCCTCTGCATACAGCCAGAACAAAAGACAAGTCAGAATGGCACATTTTATACAGTTTTGTAGTAGAATTTCTTTCAAGATGAAAATAAACAGAGTGAATCCAAAATACATCATCACAAAAAAGAACAAGGAAAATGACTTGCAGGTTTGGATAAATTCAGTGCAACATCGTTCACCATGACATTAAATTTATTCTTTATGGATTAAATTAAATAAATTGCTCCACCACTATACAGCAAGTTTGGACAAATTGGGAAATGACGACAGCAACAACAACTTGAGAACCTTTGACCTCGTTTCACCTTCATATTGATCAATCGACTGAGTCAAAGCATGGAAATGTTATTTAAGATTTATTACATAACACCTCGCAAAAGTCCTGCTCTCTACAGGAATGGGCAAAGCTCCAGTTTGGGAGGATAAATCAAGAATGGTATTTCATGAAGAATTTCACAACCTTCCTGCTGGATTTCCGTAGGCAGGTAAGAAACTAGAGTCTAACTCAATAAAGGCACTGAAATTAGCATTTTTTTTTTTTTTTTTTTGAAAAAGATAAAAAAAAAAAAAAAACACACTGTAAATGGCTTAATTGGCATTCACTAGGACAAACATGCCAGCGTAACTGAGCCAAGCATTTTGCGGTGTTAAACTTTGTGGCTTTTGTTCGCCAGCCTCTCCTGCAAGAACTTGTCTGCTGGTTCACGTGATGAAAGGCTACTAATCATTGCATTTCAGTGAGTTTTTTTTTCCTCCCTGTGTGAGGGGCTGTTAAATTCAGGTAGAATCCAGTGTGAAACCGCAGCAGAACTGTGGTGGAAGGACTGCAAGATCTCGAGTGATGGATGGATGGATAGATGGATAGATAGAGAAAGGGAAGTGTGCTTTGTTTTTCTCTTTCCAAATATCAAACAGCACACAATAGGTGCGTCTGAGAAATCAGCTGTATCAAGGGATGTCCAGGGTTCCTGAGGGCTGAGAGCCTTGAGACCACTGGGGAGCAGAAGAAATTCAGGATTTAACCTTCCTTTGACCTCTCTATTCTGCCATCAGCAGATACTTCTTTTCACTGAGGTACCCCTTTCAGTGCAAAGTATCAACGGCCAAACTCCAGACACTACCTGTCAAAAACTAGCCAGCAGGCTTCCAGTGCTGAGATTTCATGTGCATTAACTCTCCCCAGGAAGTACCTCGCAGGAAGGACACCAGAGTACTTTCTTTGACTCGTGTGTGATGTTAACAGGTATTAAAATAGGCCCAATATCAGAACAAATAGCTCTACAATTTCAGTAGTCGTCCCTCACCACTTGGCTCTTCGACTTTCACGGCTTCACTCTATCGCGGATTTTTGTATATTCATTAAAAAGTTGATGAGACTGTGAAAATGATACATCGCTACGCATCGGAAGCATCTTTGCTCTTCGTAATTAAATGTACAATAATATTATATTTGTAACGTCTAATATGTCTTATTTTCTCTTATTTTGTCTAATATTTTGGGTAACAGGAGTGTAATTGTCATGACCTACCTGTACGATCCTCTTGTGTGCCACGCCCCTTTATTAACCACGTGTGCAGCCCCGATCGTGACCAGCTGTTTTCTGTCAGTTTGATTCCTCCGGTGTATTTAAGTCCACGTCAGAGTCTGTAACCCCTGGTCTGTCATTGACGTTTTGATGTTACATGTTCCTCTATCCTGCATTTGGAGTGATTCCAAATAAACCCTTCGATCCCTTGATCGAAGACCCTCGATTCCTCGTCTCCCTGTTCCTGCTTCCGTGTCCAGCAATCATAACAGTAATGGTGACTAAAGGGTGTTATTTCATGTCTAAAAATGTTAAAAACCTTATTTAAGGTCGCAAACAGGTTTTCTAAGCTCTACAAAAACATTCGATTTATAAACCAACAATCTTACTTTGTGGAAATTCACTTACCGCGGTAGTCTGGAACTGATTAACCGCGATAAACGAGGGCCGACTGTATTGGCATTGTAGATAATACCTGATCAATGATACGACAAAACCCACACTCTCCCTCTTACGCCACTGCTCTCCAAGCCTTAAAAGATCGGATGCAGCAGTCCAACAGCATGCAAGAACCTTCAATGGACAAGCAGTTGGCTCTAGCAGGCCACCCCAGTTCTCCACGGTGCATAAATGAGCCGCTCTTCTAC
This sequence comes from Isichthys henryi, assembly GCA_026776945.1. Lineage (NCBI taxonomy): Eukaryota > Metazoa > Chordata > Actinopteri > Osteoglossiformes > Mormyridae > Isichthys > Isichthys henryi. The sequence continues at coordinate 18,125,925 of JAODJX010000041.1, forward strand.
AGTCCGGAACCATGCCAATATTCACGCTAAAAACTGGGCAGCACTGGGATCGTATACGATAGTCAGATATTTTTCACAGAGTCCCCAGAAATCTCTGCCCATCCCTGTTATGCTGACGACGGAGACAAACACCCCCCCAGGCCTTCTCACCACCTCCTCTACCGTCGGCCTGTTGCATCTTGTTGAGAGGCGGAGAGGATAGATTTTACTACCGAGTGCAATTTCACGACAGCCGGCGAGAAACATTTGCCCCCAGGCCAGGCTGTGCAACACAAGGAAAGCGGCGCAGGCCCATTATTCAGAGATTTGACCTCAGAGCACCGCATATAGAGAATTCAGCCCTCAGAAACATGCAGGGGAACATTTTAAGGAGTGGTACCTGATTTACTGAAACAGACCTTCAAAAAACTTCAGGACTATTATGAGCCATGTTACCAAAACTATGGGTAACTTGAGACAATTGAGTGTTTAAGTTTAATATGGTTCTTGATCATGTGTCACTTTAATGAGACTGTGATCAAAGCAGGAACCCTAACCTTAAATAAACCACTATAGCAATAAAATATATACTTCCTAAGTAAGACTTCCTGGGCCTCTTGGGCATCACTGACCATCAGATCATGGTTTATGTTCCTTAAATGGTTTGCCGGTTACAGTCAGTGACATCATGATGTTGTAGGTTTTCAATGACTGTGTATTTAAGGAAAAGACGACAGAAACTTGTATGGTCCTGAAGCAGATTAAACTAATTAAACACACTGCTTAACATGGATGATATAACACAAAAGATTTACTACTTGTGGTTTCTGACATTAAATATCTCTGGAGCGTGATGGGCAGTTGGGCACAGAAATTTAGTTTTTTTTGTGGGTGTGTGTGTGTGGGTCCGTAATTATCACCCCTTAACACTTTCTTGCAGCAGTGAAGAAGAAAGTACTGTTATAGTTTGTTTCAAGCTTCTGTTGACCCCTTAATACAGTGTTTCCCAACCCAGTCCTTGGGGAACCCTGGACAGTTCACATTTTTGCTCCCTCCCAGCTCCCAGCCACTCAGGAACACTGATTACCTGGTACAGG
>JAODJX010000041.1:18171636-18181661 GCA_026776945.1 Isichthys henryi
ATCTATCTATCTATCTATCTATCTATCTATCTATCTATCTATCTATCTATCTATCTATCTATCTATCTATCTACAGACATTTCATTGTCTCTAAAATTGTCAAATTATTTTTCTGGTGATTAGAAGCTTTATTTAATTTAACTGCTTGGGTCATTAGTTTAGCACACATCTTTAGTAATAACTGTAATCATCCAGCTTTGAGTGCCAATGTATAATGCTGACGATTTTGTCATTACCTCCAATGATCATTAACATAATTATAGTGAAAGTGAAGCTAAAAGTCAAACTTGATATAAACATTTCTTCCATTTCTCACTTTGTGACTGAGGCAAATCACACCAATATGCTGAACAGGCAACAGACAAGAGAGGATGAACAGAAAATAACCCAAAGCACTGATCACGAGCGTCTCTATGCCTACAAAGAGACGAGCTGAGCTTCTTAAACCACACGCTTCACACTAGCAGAGAGTGGTTCTGATGCTGAGCTGTCCGCTGACACTACAATCATTCTGACACATTGATGGGTTTGCTGCTAAGAATTTTGAACAGCCTGGGCAAAAGAAAATGTTAGATGCTGAAACCCCAATGTGCAGAATGAAACTGGTATGCTGGATTCTTGGCTGTACTAATCACCATGATTTGTTTCCTAAAAAACAAATAAACATTTATCTTATAATGTATTATTGAGAATCACTGAGAAGGAATTAGACGTAATAGGGCACCATTACAATTTTATTTACGATGGGCCTTTTCTTACTGCTCTGGTCATTGTATTATTTGGTTGGGGAGGGACAGTAAGTAGGACTATGTGAATATGGCAGGGAGATTTAGAGGGTTGGTCTACACAGCATAGCTTAGAGGCACCCCGTCTCATGATCAGTCATGGTTTTATAGTGATCTGTGACCTTTCCAGGAAGCCAAATGTTAAGTAAAGGACCTGTTACTAGCTGTTTAACAAATGTGGAAGCATCATGAGTGAGGTCAGCACCACCATGTCAGACACAGCAGAGCAAACAAAGTATATTAATTGTCTGCCGTTCAAGAAGCTGATCCTGAGAGCAGAAGCTCACGACACGTGTTCTGTCTAAAGGAGGTTCCCATTAAAGCTCCCATTCAAATTCCCATGAAAGGAATCTTCAGACCTCTGGGATCGCTGACTGACCTTAAAGTGACAGGCGCAGCCAATGGGACGATGGCAACTCAGCCTCTCTAAGGGGCTTTTCATGCTGCTTAGTTTAATGACCCCAAAGTTAATTTCATATCAGTACCATGTACAAGAATAAACTCCCAATAAAGCATTTCCAGATTAAAAATCACATAAAGAGGAAACATTTGATAATCAAACTTCAAAACAGACTATAGAAATGGAAAATTATAGAAATGGAAAAGTATAGTGAAAAAGTAATAAAAAGAAAAGCCCTGTGGTTTTTGTTTAACAGACAGAGCTTCAGTGATGGCAGTGTGTGTATGTGTGTGTGTGTATGTGTGTGTGTGTGCGTGTGTGTGTGTGTGTGTGTGTGTGTGTGTGAGCGGGTTTACCTATCCTTATGGGGACACAATGTTTCCTGGTCCCCATAAGGGAAAACTCCATTTTATAAAAATCAGTGACTGCTATGAAAAAACTAAAAATGCATAAAATGTATTTTGCTTGGTTACTTATGGCTATGGCTAGGGCAGGGTGGGGGTTAAGGTTGTCATATTTAGGATTAGTATTTTTCCCATAGAAGTGAATGAGTGGGCCCCATAAGGATAGATATACTCTACATGTGCAAGCCGGTGTGTGTCTGTGTAGTACCAGTAAGCTCTTATAAGTGTTTTTAATGGGTGTTTGTATGAGTTTTCCATCATGGCTTGGAAATTTTGGCGCTTGACTCAAAAACAGTTCAAGGCTTCATTTGACCAAAATATACAGAAAATAAAACCAGGCTCTATTTGCTTTAGAAAGGAGACACCACCTGTCCAAACAGGGATCAATGCTTTAAAATGTCAGATAAGGAAAGGAGAGTCTGTTTCTAGGCAACGGTGACAGTTTCTCTCAGAGGATTATCCTTCTTTGGTTTTTGGTAACAAAACCTTTTTTAACAGCATATTTAAATCTTCATCTCTTTTGACCTCGGCTCTTGGGTCCATGTACCATTTCCTGATATGAGTGAAGGTGTTTTTTCCTCAAATGGAAAAACATCATGGACTCCAGGCAGCTGTATCGTCAGCATTCTCTGGAGAAAATTCCATCCTGTTTAACAGACAAGCTTGAATGAAAGGAAACAATGTAATCATTGGCCTTGGCAGCAAAACAAATTGCAATTAGTCCTCTATTTAATAGCATGACCCACTTATGATGTGTTCAAAGTAAAAGCCAAAGCTTTCTTTCACTAAAGCTTCTGCTTATTGTTGTGATTCCCAGCAATTAAAAAAATATTTTGTGAAATATTGCTGTCATGTTATATATTCAAATATATCTATATAATCAATGGAGTTTGCACGTTCTCTCCCAGGTCTATTAGTAACATTTGTACATTGTACGTTAGAATTAAACAGGCATTACATTAATCTGAGCCCTCACTGAGACCTTTCTTTCAGGAAGAGACATGCTCTCTCTATACTTTGAAGGTGCAAAGACATTTTTGATGCATAAGAATCTGAATGTTTGATGTGCAGTATTCATTAAAAAATACTTGACCTGACATTGATTACTTCATGTTGAGATTCACGTTGCATTTTCACACTCCCTCCTTGAAGCAACGCTTCTTCTTTTCTCTCTTTTTGCAATTTTGTCCCTTTCTTTCATGCAAAAATGATGAATATTAACTTATAAAATTAATAAAGTATTCAGTGTTAGTTCTTTTTGCACTTGGTGAGTAACAGCTGGGAAGACCTGAGGATGGATTTGTATTTTGTGTAAATGCGCGTATGATATTGATACCGTCATGGCAGCTCATTATCTTTTATATTCATATTAAACCTTTGTTAATTCGTCTTTCACCCTCATGCCCATCACAATAGCGTTGTGATTATCTTTTAAGTCTTCATGAATCAACCCCATGAACTGATAATGGTTCATAAGCCGATAATTAATTTTCAAAAGAGAGAGAGATTGTGCATTGGATCCTGCATCATACTGGCAAATCAGAAAATAACCAAATCAGTTTTCTTTGTAATTGTCTAAGTAAGCTGATTGGCAATAAAGATTAATATTTCCATCTAAAAAAGCAGAGGAAATTAAGCATGAAATTAAAAAATAAAGAATGGGTGGAGGGGCTGCAACCTCACACACCCCCATGTGGAGTTTGCATGTTCTCCTGGTCTTTCTGCAGGATTCCTGGTTCAAAAACATGTAGCCAGGTGAATTAATGTGTCTATAAGCTGCCTGTAGTGTGACAGCAAGTGACCTAGACTGGGCAGCCAGCTGCTGCAGGCTGTTCCTGTTCCCAGTGTTTCCTGGGATAAAGTCCAGGTCTATCATTATCATTGCCCTGTAGTAGAACATAAGTTACACAGGACTGCTGGATATCTAGGTAATGGTTTGATTATGGGAGCGGCATGTGGCTCACACATGTCCCTGCTATTTCTTTGTGGGATTTCTATGCTCATCCTCTGACTTGAGGGTTTCATTCCACAGTCAAAATGACCAATAGCTTGTGTATGTACTCAGTGGCCTGGCTTCCTGTCTAAGGTATACTCTCTTCTGCCCTTTGTTTTAATAAACTGCTTATGATGTCTGCGGGTGGCATGGTGGCACCGTGGTTAGCGATGTTACTTCACAGCAAGAAGGTCCTGGGTTTTGGTCCCGGGTCCGTTCTGCGTGGAGTTCGCACGCTCTCCCCGTGTTCATGTGGGTTTTCACCAGGGGTTCTGGTTTCCTCCCATGGTCCAAAAACGTGCAGGGCAGTTTGATTGGCGAGTCTAAATTGGCCCTGTGAGTGTGTGTGTGCACCCTGTGGTGTGTCAGTTGGTGCCCCTTGTTCCTGGGATAGATTCCAGTCCTCCCCGTGACCCCAGTTGGGATTAAGCGTTTACAGTGATGGATGGGATGATGCCTGCACCATAACCCCATTTACTTTATGTAGGTACAGTAAAATGCATTGAAGTTTCTGGCATTTCGTTGATAATTTTTAACCAGCTACAGTGTCTACTCAGAGAGCTCATTACTTTAACAGGTGTATCTGACTCTAGAGGGCTGACTAATTGCCACGCATCCTGTTTCACAGTCTGTTTAGTGTTTTTTTTCCCCATATTTTTTAAAATAAGTGTTAAAATCTCCTCAGCGTTATTTTCAGCTCACCGTTGTTGAAGGACACATTTTGCCAGCAGTCCTTGTAAGCCCAGCATGGGCAAAATAGTTGATATTAATTATATTTCATGTATGTCCTCTCAACATAGGTAATTTCCTATGTATTATAAAGTCTATGGATAGATACTGATGCTTTTATTTGCCATTTGTACAAGTACAAATACATAAAACTGCTTTGGTTTGTGTACATCTTGACCTGCTCTTCTTTGAGAAACACACACATAGAGGTGAGAGTGAAAATTGGGATCCGAGTGCAGAAATCAGCCATTAATGAGATACATGTGATGTTTATTTGTTTGTTTGTTTATTAAAAAACCTTTAAAATGGTTCAGTAAGGTCTGGAACCTTCAGCTCTTATTATGTTGGGGTGTGTTCAGCTCTTGTTATGTATGTCAGTTCTGTGTGTTGTTTGTAAAAAGTGTGTCAAGTCAGATGATGACTGGTTTACTGCAAACCAAATTTACCTATGAAATCTGTGCTGACTCCTTACCTGTGGAGCCAGAAAGGCGTTCAGAAAATCTCTCACACTCAGGGTTGGTAACTTTGAAACTGACCCTGACTAATTCTGGGTGCATTTTGCCTCTTCTTCTTAATAAATATACAGACATTTCTACAATACCCAAAGCCTTGGATTAAAGATGCTATGTATTATTATAATATATTTTTTTGCAAACTTCTTAGCTGCAAAAACACCATCTGCTCTGCACGGTTAAAAAGACAAAACCTAACTGCAATCTCAAACCTCTTATTAAAGTTCAGCACACGTGGAAGTTGAATCAAATCAGTTTTGACCAACAGGTTGACTTTGAGGTCACAGTGGATCCTGAGTTTTTGTTTTGCAAAAAGCAGCGATGGAAAATGTAAGCCTACTGTCCCTAAAGGTTGGCTTCCTGCTGTCATCACACTGAGTATAATTAGTGCTTATTAGGATGTTTCTAGCAAATACCTGTAATCTTATGGTTTTATATTGTTTACGTAAAGCTGTATGAAATATATTTTAATCATCATATTATCTTTTTGGCTCAGATGCAGCTAGATTTTTTTCAACCGACCCATTCAAGGTCCGCATTGGTAGAGTTGAACGTGTCTCGACCCATACAAGTTTTAGAAGGGACGTTCAAATTCTGAGATTTCGGTTGTGGTACAAGTAAAAAAAAAAATTCAACACACTCGTTCGATGTCCGAGTTGGTTGAGTTAAAAGGCGTTTGAGTTTCAACATTCTACTGTATTTTGTTTGTTTACTTATGGTTAAGATTACGGCAGGGTGGGGGTTAAGGTTGTTCTTGGCCCCTGGGGAATCTCTCTATGGCCCCCTGGTTGAAAAATAAAGCTTTGAACACCCAAGGTGGGTGGGATGAGTGAGCATAGCCAATCACTGCTGGGTTTACGCCCATGACAAGCCGGAATGCAAATAATGGGCTGAGCCAGCCAGTGATTGACAGTTCCATCTACACTTCCTTCACCACATTTCTCACATGTAGCTGTGTGAGCAGTCTCTTTCATGGCAGACTCCAGAAGGTAAAATCTGGACAAGGTCCCAGAAAGCACAAGCCTAGCTAAATACATCTTGAAGAACACTATCAAATATGGCTTTAGGCTAAAAACCAAACAAGGTGATCTGAAGCAATTTCCCCAGGGAATTGTGGGTATTTTTGCTACATAATGCAATTCTTACTCTTCTGTGTCATGGAAAGCACTCTGCTGTGAAAAAGTTTGCAAGGCCTGTATATTACTTGGATTAAACATAAAAACAAATCATGGTATAGAAATTATGGCTCAAAATGAAGTTGACTGTTGTGTTAAGCTGTTATTGGATAAAGGGTTCAGGCAGGTGTTCTGTGTCACCTATCTGAGGAGATCAGAACGACCTCAAGCACAACGTGGGCGTGAGTACCACAGAATGAGGCGCTGGTACTGGAACATTACTTAGGCAATGAGTGACTTTTGTGACACTATCCCATGTACTGACCTTTGCAACACTAATCTTTACCTTCAAATAAAACATTTTCAGTATCAGTCTTTCCATCCTGTCCTTTCATGCATACAGTTTACCAGATCAGACAAACCAACTTTGCTCAGCTGTGGTGAATTAAAATAAGGTTGTTCTCAATTTAAATTTTGGCAAATCTAATCGTGTGACTACCTTTATTGAGAGGGGGACCCCCTCATTGTAATCGTGGGGTCCTCTCTCCTCCTGCCTGATAAATTTTATCATCAGGCACTCAGGGGATTTTAAATGACCAACCTTAAAGGTCAAATCCTACAGTCGCCCCTGAGTTTAACTATAGCACATATTATAGCCTATTCATAAGCATAATGATTTTTGAACTGGGATAATCATTGTGTTTAATGCACCATATGGTGTTGGATTTAAAATGTTATTTAGCACGTTACCTTCATTCCCCTCGAAGCCCAGTTCTGAAGGTGCAATCGCAAATTGACGTCCTTGACTAGCATTTGTGAAATACAGAACCTTCGCTTGAAGTAACAGAAGCCCGGAGCTTTGAAACAACCGACAACCGGATAAATATGACTCCCAGCAAAAAGTAAAACAGCATGAAATTCCTCTTCAGCACATTATGAATTATGACACAAGGGGAAATATTTATTTACAAAAAGGGTTTGATCTGTTCTATGGAACAACTTGTTGCACTAGGCTTATATCTAAGAAAACCATCAAACAAATGGAAAAATAAACAGTAAACAAGGTGATATCATGGCGAAACATAGAAGATTCACAGTTATAAGATGATACATTTTTAATATTAATGCTTATTGAGATCAAAGAGGTATTAACTACATGCAATGCACATACGCATTGCTCAGCAATAAAGTCAATGCTGTAATAAATCATAAACAGGGACACAGATGGCAGTTAGGCTATATAGGGGCCCTGCACACAGCTTCCCACTGTTTCCCTTTATCTCTGTTTGTAGGTACTGTAGACCCAGTAAAGTGCACATAATTCCTGTAAGCCGTCACATTGCTTTAAAGGGCCAGTTCACACCAGAATTAAAAAAATACGATAGCTTTAGTTGGGCTTTAGTGCTATCTATCTGTGTAGGTTGGTCTGTGGGAATCGTCTTGTTTTGGAGATATTAGCGATAGAAATGTCGGCCTTCTATCGAATATAATGGGACTGAACGTTATTCTTTGTGTGGTGATTAAAGGGCCAAAAAATATTAGAAAAAGCCAACAGCTTTTGTCTCTTACCAGAAATCATGACCCGATGATTCAAGGTAACGCACAGACTTTGTAGTGAGCAGTTTAGTGTACGAATTATGTTCTTATACCAAATTCCACTCACCAGTGTATTTCACCGTTGCAAATTTTGGGTTCTGAGAAATTTCAGAACTGAGCTGCCTTAAATTGTGCTGGATGCAGTTTTGGTCACATGGACCAAAGTGGTATGCAAGACAGAAAAAGCAACCTGGGAAAAAAGAAAAGATCTGCCACAGCATTCTTTCAAATTGCATGCAGTGTAAGCAGTAACTGCTATATAGACTTAATTTATGCAAAGCCTATGCTGGATGCAATTGTCAACACGATGTTTCCCATATCTCAGATTTATGTTACTGGAACAAAGTTAACCATCCATCTTCTGTAACCGCATGTCCTATTCAGGGTCTTAGGGGGGTCTAGGGTCTAAAGGCACAAGGCAGAAAACAATCCAGATGGGCCACCAACACATCACAGGGCACACTCACAACTCTGGGCAATTTAGAACAGTAACCACAATTTACCTTAGGACTGTGGGGGTTGGGAACTAGAGGATCAAGGATCAGGAGGAAACCTCACATCAACACAGGGAGAACATACAAACTGCACACACAGAGCCATGGCGGTGATTCGAAGATTAGTCCCAGAGGTATAACGCAATAGTGCTACCCACTGCACCACCTCAACAAAGATAATGGAAGTTTGACCTAGCGTGAAATTATGTCTGTTAAAGCAATACATCTCTGAATGTATCCTCACATAATACATAACATGTGGCTCAGTAAATTTAAGCTTACAATGCATTGCGGAGAAGGCTATCTGATGTTTAAGCTATTGACCAATAGGCCATTTCAAGGTGATTGGCAACTCCATAGCAGACAACAAAGTAACAGTCTATGTCTGTTAGCCAATTTCAGTCAAAATCAGACTGAATCAGGCTGAATGTCTCAACAAGCATGGCTGGATACAGCTAAAAGACCTTTTGCTCACTTTTGCTCATAAAAAAACGTGTGCACTTAGCACAATGTGGGCTGAGGTAGGCAGGCATCACTTTGCTTCAGGAAAATCCGACTTATTCATAAATGCGGCCAATTATTTTTGACCAATAATTTTATATTTAGATTGATTCCCCTCTCTACACTGTTTCTGTATCTGCACCATATCTAACTGCATAGCATGATATTCTTTTGTATCACATCATATCGTGTTCATTGTATTGAATCAAATTGTGTCGAATCGCACTGCATTACATTAGGGGTGAATCGTATCATATCGCATTAGTCATTGCTTCTTATGTATCTTTAATGTATCGGATCATTGGCAATGCATCGAGATGTGTGTCAAATCAATCACAGTTATGGAAATGCACATCCCTAGTACATAAGGTACTAGGTTTTACACAATTGCACCGCTGCAATTGTGTATATATCTGCTGCGAAAAATAAATAATTGATACAAAAAGAATGCCTTGCTTGAATTCACTTGGAGAAAACTGCAGAAAGAAATAACATTTCTTTTTGCTGACACCACTGGCAAGTATATGGTGCTTGTTTTGTGCTGGTAGCCTTTGGGTGATGGCTGAAGACCTTCATTGTTTTCATTCAGTGAAGTTCTGAATATTTGATGTACCCTCAGTGATATAAGTAGGTACATAAAATGCCAAGGTGCTTATCCCTGCCTTGCCCCAATCGGAGTTAAGCTGAATTCAAAGCAGTACAGAGGATTAGGAGATACTCCTTTATAATGAGATAATGTTTGAGTTTTCGTTACTGTAGGAAATAGCCAAATCAGGGTTTTTTGGTTGACGTCTGGCAGTGGTCTGCATTTACTTTAATTATAGAGAGTTCTTGCTACAGGGAGCGCAGCTTCCTGTACAGAGGTAGTTACAGGTGCTGAATCTGTACGAGCCAGTTTGTTAAATACTTTAACAAGACACCCGCAACCCTGAATAAGATAAGTGATTTCAGAAAATGGATCCAGAAATCTTCCAGCAGCTTATTCTAGTTGGGGGGTCACATCCCGCTCGTTCGATCCTCCTGCGTGCCACGCTCCCTCGTTTACTTCATGTACAATCCTCGTGTTATCAGCGGTTTCTACAGTAGTTGTGTTTAATTAGTTTGTATTTAAGTGCGTGTTAGTGTATGTTTCGCTAGTCTGGTCATTAACATCAGTAATGTCATTGACGTCAGTGTAGTTATTCCTCCCTGTTGTTCCGTGTTTCTGAGTATGTTTTACCGCAAATAAATCCTGTGTTCTCCCGACTCCCCGGATTCCTGCCAGCTTCCCCGCTCCACACCAGCGTGTGTGCAAGACAAGGGTTGTTTTGATTTTTATATATATAATTAAAATATAATTGCTATCTTTAAAATGTCATTGTTTTTAATTGTACATATTGTACAATTAATATGTATATATGTAGGTAGTGCAGGGGGTAGCTGTCATGCCCCGATCGTCCGATCCTCCTGTGTGCCACGCCCCCTGGTTACCCACGTGTGATTCCCTGATTGTCTCC
>JAODJX010000041.1:18206137-18216619 GCA_026776945.1 Isichthys henryi
TTAAATACACAGGACTAATCAAAGTAACTGGACACAGCTGGAGACAATCAGGGAATCACACGTGGGTAATTAGGGGGTGTGGCACACGGGAGGATCGGACGAGCAGGGCATGACATGGAGGAAGTTCTCGTATATTTCCCAGGCGAAAACAAAGTACAGCATGTCGCAGTTTCCAGCGCCACTTACGCTGAACAGGCCATTTTCTTACAGCCTGCTAGCTACTATCGAATCAGATTTCCAATCCCCACAGTCACACACAAATGAACCAGCATGGAGACATATGCATCCGTCTTCATCAATGAGGTGAAATCCAGACTGGGGTTCCACTAGGATATGTTTGAAAATAAAATGGACTCATCCTGTTTTATTGCATGGGATCATTTCTGCTCACTCTCACCTGAAGTCTTTTTCATCTATGAATCATCTTAAATTATAGATTTGTAATGACAGTTACACTGTCGATGACGATTCATCTACGCTGAATCACCAGGCATTAAGGAACAGATTAAGGAAATAAACCCACAAGAAATCACATATAAACTTACAGCCATTTCATTTCTCAGCTTCAGTAATGCAGCAGAATTCTAATTGGTGTGATTTACCAGAATAATAAAGCATTACATTAATGGCTATATATGAATTTTAATTTAAATTTGTAGCAGTGATTTATGGAGGAAGGCATAAAATTTGTAGAGGCAGTTTGCAATCAGACACAGATTTATTTTTTTTTCATATAAGCCCACCGATTGCAGAAAGTACAAGCATTCGGGAGGTTTACCCCTGCAATTCTTTCAGCATTGGGCTTTGACACCTGAAGAGACTGTGCTTTCTTCGTCCCTCTGCTGTCATTTGTGGTTTACATTGGGCTCAGCTTCAGAAAGGATATGGGGCTATTTCTCTTTGCGGTGGGCCGACCAAACAAGGAAAGTGCATCACATGTCATCCCATGGAATTGCTTGTATGGTGAATTATCTCTAATTCTGCTATCTTGGAAATTAAAAAAATAATTAGTCAGATTACCAGGATGCATAAGGACATGTAGTCCATTCAGGATTCCGGTGTTTGTCAATTGGCTGCAAACAGGATGGTGTGTGGCTTGGTGGGTTAGGCCTCAGTGTCTGTGATTGGAAAAAGTGCCGTTTTTAATCCGTGCTTAGCAGAATAGTCATATTGCCATTGGGCCCTTGAGCATGGCCCTTAATGCTTCAGGGGCACCTGACCTAAACACAGCAGAAATGGTTTTGAAGGAGTTTGACCAGACAGTGAAGGAAAAGCAGCCAATTGTGCTCAGCATATATGTGGGACGTCCTTCAGGACAGCTGGAAAACCATCTCAGGAGGCCACCTTAGTAGACTGGCATAGAGGAGACAGTAGGGTCAGCCAGTCCCTGGAGTGATTGGGGTTAAGGGCCTTGCTCAGGGGTCCAATGGTAGGATCACTCTGCCAGCTACAGGATTTGAACCGGCAACCTTCTGACACCCGACCTGCAGAGCTGCAGCTCCCATCAAATATTTTTTTTCATCAGTGCATCATTCTATATATGTTATTTTATAGTTTTGATGTCTTTATATATTTTTTTTTAATGTAGAGAATATGTAGAGAAATGTAGAAATGTCATTAAATAGGTAACTTTTCTTTTATTCAATTGTGTGCCACATTGTTTTTCTCTCCAAGGTGGGTGAGTTCCGAGCGCATGCAGCCGAGTGGACAGCGAACGTGTCAGCCGAGTTCAAGGAGACGCGTCGGCGCCTCAGTGTGGACATCTACGACAAGTTCCAGCGGGCGGCCTCCATTAAGCGCAAGCTGTCAGCTGAGCTAGGCCTCGGGCCGGGCCAGGAGATGACACCGGGCAAGAGGACGCTCTCCGTAAACTTCGTCGAGGAACATGATCGGGAGCGTGAGCTCTCCGCGCTCACCAAGAACGGCAGCCTCTACCTGAACGGCCTTACGCCCGATTTCGCCAACTGTGCGGAGATAGCTATCATCGAGCGTGTCAAGTGAACGCGTCCTCGGCCCGAAGTCCTCGTTTGCATCAAGTTGGGGGAGCCACGCAGCTGTATCATCAAAGATGAACTTGAAGTAGTTACTCTACACAATGGCACCATAGAGGAAAATAATGAAATCTCCTGTAATCAAAAGTATTGGCTTAAATTTGGGTGTTGATGCCCATTAATGTAAAGAAGTCAATGAGGTTATTTGATGCCTTCAAGCAGCCAGTGAGTCTGTCGAGCATCACAAACAGGATGATTTAACCACAAGGCTGGGACCTTTGCTTGGGTGGAATCTCAGCATTTTACCTAAGGAATAACACATGTGCCTTAAATGTCAAAAGAAGCAACTTTTTTTCCCCCACCACTGCATGAATGAACAAGGCAAATGTAATTTTGTTAACTGGATATTTTAATGAAACATTACGTGTCCCTTTTGTTTCTTAACCGTGGCTTGAAAAGTATGAGAGAAGAGGGCATCAGGAGGTCAGGATACCTGGGCGACTCTGGTTTATACCACGGAAACCTGCTAGACCGTCTGGATTGAGGACTTGATTAAAGGGAAGCCTGACGAGAGGACCAGAGTCTGTGTGGATGTGATGCAGGTTCAGGTGGTGTGTGTTCAACATCATCGCCTGCTTCGTAAAGCCGCACTTCAAATGTTCATTATTGAATATTTATCCGGGCTGCCATGTCTCCCCAAGAGACACAATAAGCTGAGGTTGTTTGCTGAGAAAGTCGATAGAATGACTGATGCAACTTCGTGAAGATGTGAGTTGGATCCAGTTGTTTTCCACAGCTTGACACCCAAAAATATTTCAAGGCTGGTGCCGGTGCGGTTTCTATTTCACCATCTCAGAGGCATGAGAAATTTATCTAGAAGTATCACAACACAATCAGCATGAAGAAACATACCAAAATGTACTTTTTAACAACAATTCTTTAAAAAGACTATTTAGGGAAAGCCTTGTTAAATAAATTATTTAAAAAATGAACAAATCACATCTTTCATTTGCATCATTTTTTAAACCTGTTGGCACATAAAATTTTGGCATTAGTGTTGCAGACTGTTGAATTGGGAGCCTGTTTATAAGTTACAGTGTTTCTTCCAATTGTTTATCTCTAGTTATCTTTAAAAAAGTACTTTAACTGTTAAATTAATAATTTAAAGGTGTAAGTTGCCTGAACAACAAAATCAAATTTTGCTCTTTAATACACTAAACGACTGACTTTGAATGTTGATTTTTTTTTTTTTACTATAATGTCTATTTAGAAACACGAAAGCTGTGTTGTGTGTCCAGCTGTGAAATTATTATCAGAGCCGTGACGCTGTTTAGAAGATTTGAATAGATTTGTCTCCCGAACATATGATTGTCAAGTTTATCCCTTGTTCATTTACTCCTGATTACACATGACTTAACAAAGAATACAGAACGGCTACATCACCTTCACCCACGCCCTAACATTCTTACAAATGAGCCAATAACACATTAGAAGGTAATGAGGCTAACCAAACTGGCCATGATGTTATCCTCCCTAACCAGGTAACCAGCATACAAGCGATACATCATAATAATAATAAGTGACACTTTATTAATCCCCGTGAGAAAATTGTCTTTATGCCTCCCTCTACTTGCTGTTTGTAGAGTAAGCTGTCCATGAAGGGCAGCCACCTGTGGCAGCACCCAGAAAGCTGCTGGTTAAAGCCCTTGCTCAAGAAGCTGCAGATGTGCTGAGGTTGTGTTTGAGCTGGTGACTTTGTGGATACAGACACACAGGCTTAGCCCACTAAGCCACACGCTGCCCCAAGAAGGTCCTGATACAGTTAGTAATCTGATGGTGTAGCACTAACACGAAGGGTCTCCTTCTAGACTCCTTGCTTTTAATCCCTGGTGATGAATTTATTATAACTTAGGGATACGAAACCGGGTATAATATCTTATCATTAATGTACAGTTTGGTGCAGTGACAGCAAAACGTTTAGCTTTAGCATGTTGGCTGTGGTGATGCTTCATAAAATGATGTGTCCACGTTGCTGTCTCTGTCTTACTGCACCAGCAGTCTAACTTTCAGTAGCATGTCGACCTTTGACCTTTTTCAGGCACCTTTTAGGCAACTTTCCCCAGACATAGTACCACTTCAATTAATTTTATGGGCCAGATTTTTATAATTAATGCAAAATATCTGTTTGTGAATTTTTTTTACCAGATTAATAATTAGAGAAAATTCAGTTACTTAAATGCAATTAGAGCTAAATCATGTGCTAGATTTTATTAATGGCACATTGATCTAAATTGGTGATTCTCACTTCTACCTGGTTTCAGTTTCTTAGAAAGTGTATTTTTATGATCACTACTGTTTTCTTTCGAGGAACTATGGACCAGCAGTATAAATCTGTATGAGTTGAAGTGTTATTCTGAAAGTGCAATTTCCTTCACCACTTAGAACATCATAATTATGCATTTTTCTGTGGAAAGCTCCAGAGTCCCCGCAAGAGTCTGAACAAGCTACTTGCAGAGGTCGTGTCCTTAACCACGGCTCTGCCTGAGCCACCCAGAGATGATCGATCTTGATTCAGTCTTTCAGCTTTGCCGCACACATACTGTAGATGCTTATTTAACTTAATGGAGCTCTCAGCAGCAATGTCTACAACCTAACAGCCACTGGGAAATTACCCAGAGATCAGTCCCACAGCCACTACCAACACAGTGCTCCAGTCTTTGCACGTGGATGTGGGATTGGACGTGGGAAGGCAAAAAGCTTTAGTTTATCTTACATTTAATATTGTGCCAATGTTTCTGAAAGCAGAGACAATTTATCCATGATGTGAGAGTTTCAAAATGCACTCTGCATGGTCCTTGGCATTTTTTCTTCTCCCAGATAGTGGTCACTGTTTGTCTTTCAGTTTTAGGAAATGTGACTTCCTCTAACCAGGCCCTGCACCAGCTCTGAGGTAGGCCACAGTGTAAAGCCTGATTCATACCTCTCTGTGCACATAGTCGCAGACATGTCCACTCGAGTGTTTATGACGCCATCATGTGCATCCTCTGTCGAACGCTTGCTGCACTCCAAATTTGTGTCCGTGCAGCTCTGGACACACTGCATGTGATCGATTTGCTAGCTTTAAATACCCCAAAGTCCACTTTAAATACCAACACGGATGATTTTGACAAGCATTGAGGTAGTTTGCAAACCCTACAGACTATTTACAAGGTAATTAAACTGTTACATACATGTAAATGTGTGTGCAGACTTGTCTTGAATTGAAAATCTCACACTAGCCAGCTGACCGAAGTTGACAACCGTTGGCAGGTTATGTCTCTGTATGAATTCATATACATGCTAGAAGAGCAGATTACACCTACGGCGTGTCCTGTTGATAGCACTCCATTGTGTTTTATGCATCTTCTACTTAAAAAAAGCAATCAACACCAAACAGATACCACCAAAAGAACTGTGCTTTTGAAGATACCAATGAATGCCTCCTGGGGGTGTTCAAGCTGCGAGAAGCTGCGAAAATGGTTCATTCTGGACTGTACACCGGTGTTCTCCTACCCACACCCCAGCTCATCCACGATGTGACTTGAGAGGACGGTACTGTAAATCATCTTGCTGTCGCCAATGTAGCCATGAAAAGTGAGAAATTTGTTGCAAAAGTGCATCCAAGGGCCCCAAGTAAACAGAACACTGAGCGCTACAGGTCATTTTAGACACATTTCTGTAAAATCTCTTTGACTGACGTAGCTGGGGAAAGATGCCTACTGTGTTATGATGAGCGTGGATATAATCCTTTACATGAGAGCAATGATATCAATCTTAAGGGCACTGTTGAGTAAGTATGGACTCTGATGTTATGTTATGAATGTAACTTAAACCCGAACAATATCTTTTAAGAATGCTCTGTTTCTAACGATAAAGAATATCCAGTGTTTCATTAATTGTATTGTGAAGCACAAACCAGCAGTCTAATTACGAGGGGTAAGAAGTAAAAATTCAGTCAGAAAATGTCCAGTCTTAATGTACTAGAAGTCACTTACTTAATTACATTTTAATTTAGATTGATTACATTTTCAGAAAATTCAACTATGATTGTATTACATAAAAAAATACCATCATCAGTATATTACAAATGAATAGCTTTATATATATATTTCTCAAAACCTTTTATGCACAGTTTAAAGGTAATGTGACTGAAAATTTTAATTGCGATTGCATGTCTGTTGTAGTTTTCTGATATTAACCTTTAAATGCATTTATGTTTTTTGAAATATCCTTAATTTTGAAATCTACTCATGATTATTCACTAACACTGGAGCAAACAGGGGCATCTCTACTACAAAAAATACTTTATTCATAATAAAATATTTGAAATTATGCACTTTGTTGTAAGATCATTTTCAAAACGCAAGTTGGATCAAACATATGGCATTCAGTCTCCCATTCCAATAATACGCATACAAATGAACATTTAACAGACCGACAAAAACAAATATTTCGCTCTGCTGCAAATTGTTCACACCAGCTGCAGCTAAAATTTTAATGCAAACAAAAACTTAAAGTGGGAAGAAATTTAAACTTTAAATATCCACTGTCACTCCATCTTATGTAGGAAAAAGTTACTAGCCCTGAGTGATCACAGAGAGTAGACAAAAATCAGAGAACTCAAAACAAGCTGTTACCAACCTACCCTGCACGCATAAAGACCCCTCAGACCATTAAGTGCTATTCACTGCTACTGGGGGGTCGTGAGCCAAGGTTTCAGACACCCTCCCATCTGCTCCAGGATAATAGCTGCTGATCCACAGAAAGAAGCTGCCTCAACAAAAGAAATGATGGAAGCGATTGCTCAATTCTAGCAGCATCTTTCTAGGCTTTTATCTTCCTAACGTAGCGTAGGATTTGTTTTTGCACGTATTGCTGTACTTCTTTGAGGTGAGCCGCTGCCTGATAACGATACAATTCTAAAAAAAAGTTCGGCTGCAAACTTTGGTGCAGATAAGCTTGTAAGTGAGTCACTCTCTCAGTGTACTTTAGAGTTTTAAATTTATTTACTTTTTAAATTGTGTGCTTTATCTCTTTTTCACTTATAGCCTTTTGAGATCCGGTGATGTAAAGGGCATTATAAATAAAATGTATTATTATTGTTCATTTACGTGTGCCTTACTCCCAATTATTACTTAATGCTAAGTTTTCTCTTCCCCATTACATTCGCCAGTATCCTGATGTCTGACCCAACTCTTGGCTATAGCCCATCCATAAGCCAAGAAGGTTTTTATTAATTTACAGTATAAACAGGCATATGAACAATGGACATAACATCTTCAAACATAATGACAATCCATAAGATATGGTATAATAACGATAATAATTGCCATGATAATAACAGTACATGCTATGATTCTATAGCTCAGATTCATAAGATCTTTTGACCTGACATTTACTGCAATGGGAAAATGTGTAGTAAGCCGGAGACGTGTAAACGATATGTGTAAGAGTGCTTCATGTTGCCCTGACGTGGACACAGCAGGCACAGGAAATGACCACTTCATTATGCACCTTACAGGAAACAAGAATAAGCTCAGTGAATTCATTTAGATGGAAGTGACTGGAATGAAACAAGCGACAAATAATCACGCACTTGTTTGATTGAAACAATTTCTGTGGAAGGGTCTCCAAAGAGATTTAATAAGGGGGCTCAGGACGGTGATAGCCAGAGAACCCAGGTCAGCCCATTACGTTAAAGTACGTAAAGAAGGGTTACATAAATGGAGGCACCGCTGGGATTTTTCCCCGTTTGAGCATTGTTGTTATAAACAAACTATATAAATGTAACTATTCAGGTCGAGTTAATCGAAACCCTTTTAATGGCTTCTCCTGTGAACCCCCATTTAAAAGCAACCTCGGAGGCGTGGTGTTATGAGGTAGATGTGGACCCTAATACTGCTGTTGCTGTGAGTGGAGTGCCCGGTGACACCGACATAACTGATATTGAAGTTGTAGTCGAGACTGAAAGTTTTTGGTCGCGTGCGTTTGCGGGCTCGAAGGTTTTTTACACAGTTAAACGGTGAAGTGATGCTGTATGAGTGCCGAAATGCGACTGAGCCAGATAGAGGCCCGAAGTTGTGACACCACAGGGTGGAGCGGCCTGGAAGCTCATAGTAAAGGTGGGCCCAATGCTGATGCGTTTTCAGCTAAACTATTGAAGTTGTTAGAGCGTGAAGGTAAGACTGTGGATGATGTGCAGTCTTTGCTTTTTCGTGCCCGGACTCCTCAATCTGAGGACACCCCTGCATCCATTATTCGGGCAGTAGGGGATCTGTTAGAAAAGACTATGAAGCCCACTCATGAAAATAATGCTTTCTGGAGGTTATGCCTATTTTCATTAGATAACTGGCTAGAGCAAGCCCGGTTAATGTTAGACGAGTGTGATTGTTCGCTGAAAGAGAAGCGGAAAAGGATTGTAGAGAGCTTAAAGGGATCAGCCCTTGAGGTAGTACAGGCTGTGCGTTGTAACGATACTTGTGCAGACCCGGAGGATTATTTGACAGCTTTAGAAAGTGTTTGGTACCTCTGAATCTAGTGATGACGTTTATATTACGTTTAGACAAATGCATCAACATTGTGGTGAGAGACTCTCAGATTTTTTGATTCAGTTGGAGAAATGTCTTTGGTACCTCTGAATCTGAATGGGGGTATCTAGCAAAGCACGAGAGATAAGGCAAGGGTGAAACAACTCTTGAGAGGAACCACGGAATCTGATATAATGCTGTTGAAACTGCGTCTAAAGGAATGTAAAAACTCCCCCCCCCAACTTTTATTAATTTGTTGAATGAAATACGTGAGGAGGAGGGTCAGGAGACTGTACAGCAGAATGTTGTTAAGTCTACCTCACGTGGTCATTCCAGAAGTGCTGGTGGAACAAAGCCTTCTGATATTAACGCTCTAAGAAATCAGATAAAGGAACTGCAAGCTAAGGTTTTGCAACTAACTGCAAACGAGCAAACCCCTTATCAGAGTAGACCTCAGTAGGGCTGGGTGGATTACTTTTGTCTTATTAAAGAGCAATCGTACCTATTCTTAAAATGAATAACTCATGGGTTTCCATTTTAGGAACATTTTTAATGATTGAACGCCATACAACAATTAACAAAAGAAATAAACCCTTTTAGTGCATTTCTGTACATATTTTTTTGCTTTTTAAAAGAAGATACTTTCTTAAATGCAAAAATAAAATGATGTCAAATAAAATTACTGAAAAAAGGTATACATATATCTTAAAATAAGGCATAAATTAAAATGGCCTTTACTTTCTGTGTTCTATAGGAGGTATAAAAAAAGTTATGACAGGATTGTATCTCCTGGATGAGGTAGGAATACTGTGTGCATGTTCATGTGTGTGTAAGTGAAGGTGAGTGAGTGTGTGTGTTTACAGTAAGTGTGTTAGAGAATGAGTGTGTGTGTAAGCCTTTAAAGGAGCATATGTGGCGATTGGATAATTCACTGTCTCAGAGTTTCACTGGCCCAAGGCTGTTGGGGGAGGGGAGTGGGTAATTTTTGTGTTATTTATATTATTTATATTATTATAATTATGTAATATTATTCATATTAATCTAAATCTGCAGAATAATATTACTAAAGCCTTGAAATAGATCTAGTTGAGTACTCCCCATGCTCCCCTTTAGACTCACCCCTGCATGCTAGCTGCAGGTATCATTGAAACAAAGTGTGACGGCTGCTGTCAGCCTGCTGCAAGTTGCCAAATTTAAATATTGTGTCAAACTAAGCTAACAGTTTATCTGCATACAAACAGCTTATATTTTAACTTGTACAGCTTTACTGTAGCTTTGCTGCTGTGGAAGACAAACAGCCATGGATGGGAGCAGCTGAAAACATCGCTTTTCTTCACCTTTCAGATTGTTGAACAGCTGATTTGGTTAAGGACTCTCGCCAGCTCTTTACCAGTAAAGGTTCAGTAGAGATTACAAGCACTGCTGCTGTTTTCCTTCACTCCACCCGAGTTCACCATCTCTGTAACGGAACCGTCTCTTTGCTCTTAGGGCACAGAAGAAACTAATTAAGTCAAAGGAACTAAAACAGGGAAACTAAAAACTAAGCAAGAAACAGGGAAACAGAATCTAACACTGGGGAATTTGACAGGTGAAAACACAAGCAGGGGCACAAGGAATGAAAGCAAAACCAAATACAAAATCACCAGACACAAAAACTCATACAAATGAAACACTAGGGAACAAAATACAACAACGGAGGAGGTAGGGTTTGAACATGGGACAAAGGGATTTCTAAGCAGCTACATGCGCGACACACTGAGCCATGTGGCTGAAAACAGGGCAAACAAAGACTGACAAGAGGGACGGGATGGCCAGCGATGCCTGCTGGCCAAACGGGGAAGGGACACGAAAGACTGACAAGAGGGACGGGATGGCCAGCGATGCCTGCTGGCCAAACGGGGAAGGGACACGAAAGACTGACAAGA
>JAODJX010000041.1:18224412-18249112 GCA_026776945.1 Isichthys henryi
CCATTGCTTCCGGGATAGGCTCTGGACCCCCCGCGACCCAGTAGGATAAGCGGTTTGGAAAATGGATGGATGGATATTTTTATTTTTATATATTTTATTATTCTCTTATGAGGCACAGCTGCTCGGAGTGACCAGAGTTACATTTCACTGCATGTTGTATGTGTACAACTGTGTATGTGACGAATAAACCTATTGAAGACCTTGAGTGAAGCAGTATCATTAATCAAAGTCTATTTCCTATTGATTCTCTCTCACGACAGTGTTTCCACTGTGGTATTTTCCCAGGAAAAGAAAAACAGAGGTAGGGAAACAGAGCAGTATGCTTTCACTGTTTTATGCCCCATTCACACACAGAGATATCCACTTATACGTCATTATTTTACCTTTATGGTGTCGTGTGGGAATGTGAGCAAAACAATACAGTCTACCCATGAATATCTCCTGGTGACTTAGTAACATTAGTGGTAACTTTCTGATGTACCTCCAGTGTGAATATGAATCTAACAGATTACCCTGTTTGAGAAGGGGGTTTGGGGGTGCCTCCCTTTAGTCACTACATTGATATCACACAACACCTGTTTGTTAGAATGAGTCACATACACAGTTAGGCTGTGTGCAGTGTAGTTAGACTGAGTCACATACACAGTTTGGCTGTGTGCAGTGCAGATAAGCTGAGTCGCATGCACAATTAGGCTGGGTGCAGTGCAGCTAGGCTGAGTCATATACACAGTTAGGCTGTGTGCAGTGTAGTTAAGCTGAGTCACATACACAGTTAGGCTGTGTGCAGTGCAGATAAGCTGAGTCGCATACACAGACTGTGTGCAGTGCAATTAGGCTGTTACATTGTTGAATGAAGCACGGAAGATCAGCAAAGTGTTGAGGAATTAGTTTAGCAACCACAATAAAAGTAATTATGACTACCACTGAAAAACAACTAGCTTACATTAATTCATAAAATTATTAAGTTCTTGTTTATACAGAGGTAACATGCCATCAATAAACAATAATAATAAAAAATACATATGTTGGACAATGGCCTGATGCCTGCATTTTCTAAGTAATACACTCCCATCACACTGCCCCCACATCAAACCTCTTTATCCACAGGAAACACTGCACACTGTCATAACAATGACTGCCCTGAAGTGTTGGCTGTAGCTTTGCTGAGATATACACTCTGTTTTGGGATTCTGCAAAGATGGCACTACCTTGCGCATGAGCCGGACCGTCGGTGCTTCCACCTGTCCAACTCTCAGCTTGTGCCAGTTAATGTTCCCAAACCACCTGTGTGAAGGACCGCATGGAACAGAATAGAGATACTTCATTAATCCATGTGGGGAAATTTTCTTTGCTCCATTTTGCTCTCTATGAGACACACAGAAAGGTGAGAGCAAGCTTGGGGATCACAGTGAAGGGGCAGCTACTTTGCAACACCTGGGGAGCTGGGAGTTAGTGACCGTGCTCAAGAGCCCACAGAAATATGAGTATTCTGCCTCAGCTGGGCTCAAACCAGTGACCTTCTGATTACAAACAAAGAGGCTTTGCCTGCTGAGTCACTCACTGCCCCCTGTGATGAGGTACATATCGGCATACACACAGACAGACAAAGGGCCACTCTGCTTATCACTGACCAGCCTTTGCAAAAGAGCCCTAATATGTTACCTGTGATTCCGGACGTCTTTGATCCCGTTTTTGGTATTCCCCAGCCTCTGACCTGGCCGTGGCCTGTGTCACAGAATGTTATAAAATGTGGAAGTACATTAATTTAAAGACCACTGTAGGATTTTGAAGAAGACAGCCGAAGGCTTCATATAAAAAATAAAATGCCAGAATTATTGACCTGACCTGCAAAGTTTGCTTATCAGGGAGCGGGCGGCCTCACTCATGTAAGGGGGGTATTTAAGCACCCCATCCAAAATCTTCGCATAAATTCTTTGCGGGTCGGAACTGGAGAAGGGGGGGCTGAGGAGCAGACATTTATGCTTTAATAAACTTCGGAGAAAGCTGTGTGCAGTTTATCCATATGCAAGATGGAGAATTTAATCTTAATATGCAGCATTCTTTGTGTGTTGTACAGGACCTCTGAGATTGTGATAGCAATCAGACGATTAAAAAATGTACTGCACATTGGAGAACATCATCTACCTGCTCCTACCATTTTTAATGGTCAACTGTTTCTGTATTACTGCTTTGCGATGCCCCCTGTTCACCATTATTTTTTAGCATTTACTTTGATTTGTTTCAAATTTCATAAACTGATACCAGAAAGTGCCCAGATTACACACAAGATCCACCCCCCAAGTCTGTCTATATGTCAACTTTGTAAATAGGTCAGAAAAACAATAATGTAGTACATTATTATTATTACTATTATTGTTGTTGTTGTTAGGATATGGTTCTCTGCTGTATTTTAAAAATTAGCCATCCTTATTTTAACTGAACTGATGAATTGTGAATATTTTATTAATCATTATTTTCAGGTGCATTGACTCAGTAGGTAGCACCGTGGACTCACAATGCTCCAATGCTGTAGCTTCAGTTCTGACCCAGTATTTGGCAGTATTTCTGGGTGATATTGTAATAAAATGTGTCCCCACAAAAGGCCAGTTTCTGCATATCCTCTGAGGACTGGAATCCCAGGTTGGGTTTACCTGCCAACCAGCAGCTCGTACACCAGGATGCCCAGTGACCAGAAGTCCGCAGCAAAGTCATGGCCCTGGTTCTGGATGATCTCGGGGGCCATGTACTCTGGGGTCCCGCAAAATGAATATGTCTTTTCCCCTCGTGTCAGCTCTTTGGCAAAACCGAAGTCCACCTGTGACACAGAGCCCAGGAGCAAAGGACGCAGCTCAACAAGTAGCCCTGAGGGCTAATGACGTAAAGGTCGTGGGTTCAAATCCCAGGAAGCAAATGTAAATTGTTATCCTTCTTCCTACTGTAAGTTACTCTGGATAAAAGTCTCAGGTAAATATGTAATATAAAATCAAAATGGTAAGAGTAGCTGATGGATGGGGGTCTTGACAAGAGGTGACTGACAAATGCTTTTGTTTAAAGTGATGTGCATTTTTTTGAGAGACCAGGGTCAGACGGTTTCCTGTAGTAATCAGGAGTTAAGGGCCCTGCTCAAGGGCCCAACGGTGACATCACTCTGCTGACAAGCACAGTGTCCTACCTTACTCAGCCATATGTTGACCCACCAGTTTGACGAATCCGCGTGAATCCAGCATCAGGTTCTCGGGCTTGAGGTCTCGGTACAGGATGCCCCTCTTGTGGAGGTAGGCAAACGCCTCAACAACACATGCAGTGCAGAAGACAGCGATACTCTCCTCAAACCGACCACTGTCAAACATCACAGACCCCCACCCACAAAGAAACACATAAGTTATGTCTCACTTTTCATTAAAAAGAAAAATCACATTCACATATGTATATATTCATTAAAACAACAATAACAACAACAAATTTATTTTTGTATAGCGCATTATCACAACATTACATGGTCTCAAAGCGCTTTACAGCATCCGCACCCAAAGCCCCCAGTGAGCAAGCTGTATTTGTATGTATTTCTCTTACATAAATTAGAACCTTTAAGACAGAAGAATCACATTGTTTCAACTGGTTAGTTGAAATAAAATATTAGTCCGGATTTACACTTTCTGAACCTGAACTTCCCACCTCTGGTCACTACAGTCACTTACACTTCTTTCAGCTTGGTCCACAACTCCCCTCCGGAGCAAAACTCCATAAGCATATAGATATAACGGGTGTCTTTGAACCCAGCATAAAGTCTGGAGAACAAAAAAGGAATACAATGCAGGGGTGTTATGACGGTGCTTGTGATCAGAAGGTCGCCAGTTTAAATCCTGCGGTTTGCAGATTGATGCCAGTATTGGGCCCAGAAATAAGACCCTTAACACCAGCTGTTCCAGGGGCCATGACCAACCCTGCACTGTGATCCTCAAGCTTGGATCACAGTGCAAGATGAGACTGGAGAAAAGAGGAATTGCTTACAGGGATGAATAATGTATCTCTACTCCAGTGTTTCCCAATCCGGTCCTCGGAGACCCACAGTAGGTCCATGTTTTTTCTCCCTCCAAGCTCCTGATATGAAGGAGCCATAATAAAGACTACCTGTGGGTCCCTAAGGACTGGATTGGGAAACAACGCTGTACTACATCATATGAGGCAATTAGGTACCTGACAATGAAGTCACTATGAATGTCCTGTAGTATTTGCTTCTCGAATTTCACATGCTCCTCCTGCCGCTTGGCAACAACGTGCTTCTTACTAATCCTCTTGAGGGCGTAATACTTCCCATGCTGCAGTGTCATCACCTGCAAGAAGAAACACTGGAACCATAAGCAGCATGGAGAGTGGTGATTTAAAGGGAGAATATGGAGGAATGGTGAGGAAGGTAACCAAACTGATGGGTCACAGAGGACAGCAGAAATACCGAGGATTGCATGGAAAGCATAAGAAGACCATCACTGAAGAAAATTCCTCAACCTGTTGTGGTTGATGATTGGAGAACGCCCTTCATCAAAAAGTCTGAGCATCAACCAGAACCTGAACCCACCAGCTCCACGCGTCCAAATCCGCCAAGTCCCAGAGTGACGGGCTCGCCCTGGAAACGCCCTTCCTGGTAAAGCACCGGAACTAGGTCCTTTAAATGCAGAGAGGTGCTCTGGCTGTGGGAATGGATATATGCAAGGGGGGGTGCAGACACAGTGGGTCAGATGGGTCTCCAATCATTTGCTCGGGATTCGCTTGTAATCCCTTAGTAGTTAAGGTGGACCTCAGACCCTTAGTGGCATGGATCATTGCCACTGATGCTGAAAAACAGCTTAAGAGCTTTGACTTAATCACCTACTGCAATGCTCATGCTATTATCATTCTGTTGGCACATTTAGTCCATATTCCTTTGCTGGATTTCACTGTGCAAACCAGAAAAATAACACAAAGCCTGCATATTTTTGGCCTCACCTCTTTTTCTCCGGAATCACTATGTCTTCAAAAACATTCGAGCTGTTCAAAACATAGGAGAAAAAAATACAGTAAACCGGTGGCAAGAACAGGACCAATGGCTCCAGCGATCGTAAAATGGGAGGAGAAAGCAAGCGCAGGTCTCAAAGCAACAAGTGTTACTCATCGGTTGAACTAACTCGTCATGAAGCTTGAGGTGTTCAAGCGGTATGGTCTCCTCAAAAACCCTGAAAAACAGCATCCCACCAATCAGCAGTCAGGTTTTCCCAAGGCTGCCTGGCCTTCCCCAGCATCACGAGAGGAGGACACTCACTCTTTGTCAATGGAGTAGCAGGTGACCTGGTCCACTGCAGTACATGTGGCAGTTCTGCAAGTCTCACTGAAAACACAGCAAAATTATCCAGGATTTTTAAAAAACATGGAGTGTTTAAAGACCTCATTTGCTATTTAAGCATTATAAATAATACAGCCATCATAAAGGCATGTTTAAGGTGTTACACAAACAAAAAAGGAGTATTATATAATGTAAGTGGGCAGCATGGTGGCCTCAGACCTCTAGGGTTGAGGGTTTGATTATGGCTCTTTGATTATGCATGGACATATTCTCCCCATGTTTGTGTGTGTGCCCTGAGTTTTATGGGGTAGGATCCAAGCCAGAGGTCTCAAAGTGCCAGCTCATGGGGCAGATGGATTTAACTGGCCAGCAAATCAATCTTTTATTTTTCAAAAAATTGACAAAAAAGTCTTTTCTTTTCTCTCTTTCCTCATTCATCTAAGAAAAATGGCTCAATAACTCAACTTGGGAAAAAACATCCAGCCAGCAGCTCCCAGGTGATTTCAGTTTGAGACCCCTGATCTATGCTCAGCAGGACCTTGTCCCAGATGAGCAGCTTATTGATAATGAATACTTGTGATGCAGTAGGCAGGAGTTTTACCGGATGAGAGCCAGCTCCCCAAAGTGCTCCCCTCGGCCCATCCTCCGGATTTCCTTCTGCTGTCCGTTCATGTTTTTTGTCACCTGCACCTGGAACACAGAGACATGGTCCATGTTAATGGGGACAGAGAATGGGCAAGCCAGTAGAGGGTGGTGTCAGACCAAGCGGACACAGTTCAGGCCCCATATTTGGGGATATGCATGTCAAGGAGGTGTCCTTCTACCTCTCCCTTCAGAATGATGTAAAACGTGTCTCCCTCCGTCCCTTCACGCACAATCACTTCATTGTTCTTGAATTTGACCTAGAAAACGCAAAAAAGTCCTGTTCAGCTCAATGCCATTCACAGTTTGTCATTCTCACATCCACTTCTTCATAAAATGCAACCGTTTGTACAACATCATTTTGTTTATTTAAATCATCATTTTAATTATCCCACTGTAATTATGGAGTTGCAATCTATTCATAGTAATAGTGTATTTCAAAGCAGGCTAAATGGAAACAAATAACATGTTTGTATGATACGATTTATGTTCCCATAATGCTTTTCTCCAATTAGCATTCCCTTCAGTTGAGGTTTGTTAGACAAACGCCAGTTTCTTTTTCCGTGTCAAGATGTAGCAAACCCACCAACCTCTTCCATAGAGTCTATTATCTTAGAGAGCTGCATGTCACTCAGGTCCTTCAAGGTGCGGGCACTGCAAAGGACACACATGGGAACAAAAAAAAGGATATTGACAGGTCATTCAAAAGGATCAATTCAATTCAATACAAATTTTATTTATATAGCGCTTTTAACAACAGTCATTGTCACAAAGCACTTTACATTTAACCATTTTACATTTATCTTAACAGGATCACTCTTATCCACCCAGATCCTAAACCAGCTATGACCATCAGCATGAAGACATCCATGAGCCCATAAAAAGCGTCCCTCTCTTACTTTGATGTTATGTAGTTATTAATTCTTGCTATCCCTTGAGCAGTGGTTCTCAAGCTATGGAGCTCCCTCTAATGGTAGGTAGAGGTATCTCTTTTATGACAGCAGTCATAATGGTGGTTAACAGAGAACCTCATATATTCTGAGGTGGTGTGTGGTGTAAAACGCTTGAGGAGTGTGTGTGTGAGAAAGAGAGAGAGAGAGATAGAATAGGTCACAAATTACAGTCAACCACTCAAGGGTTTATAGCATTGACTAATCTCAAAGTTGAGAAATGGTATACAATAAGGAAGACCTTTGATCTTAATATGATAACTGGGAAACTCACATCTTTAGGAATCCCATGACCTGCTCCCGTTTCCTCCTGGACTTGTTGGTCATGATCGTCCGGTAAGTCTGCCTCTCGATGCACCACAATTTGACTTTTGTGACAGCTGGGGGGAAAAAATAAAATGACCCAAATCAATCAGAACCCATCTGGGTAGGCAGACTGCTATTTGTGTTCAAACATGGTGCAGTACTCTAATGCATTTTGGCGAGATGTCACCTCTGACAGATGCAGTGCGTTTGCAGTTATACAGTATGGCCAGCTCCCCAAAGACATCCCCACAGGTCAGAGTTCGCAGAACTCGTCCGGCCTGAGTCACCCGGAGCTCGCCCTCTATCTCGGGGACAGAAGCATTAGATACTGATGCTCTTGGTTTCAAGTTTGATGCACAAAGGAGGTTGGGAGTAACATCAAGAAACATCCTTTCATCTGTGGTTGACACAGAAAACATCACTGCAGGCTCCATGTGTATGGGGTTTGCATTCACTGGCTATGAACCTTACCTGTTGTATGCATCAACACAGAAGGGCAGTTCTTATCTGAAGCCACAAGGGATTTTAGATACTTCTTCCTTTTCTGTCATCTAGTTCTCTTAAAATTGAGAGAACACTAATCCACATTATTAAAGATATAGAAACCGGCCACCTGCTATGATGTACATGCTGTCGCCTTCGGTTCCTTCTATGATGATCGCTTCCCCGTGGTTGATCTCCTGCTCCACCAGACAATCCACCATCATGGTGACCTGCTCATCGTCCAAGCGGCTCAGGAAGTCGCTCTTCTGGATGGCTTTAACGATGAGGTTGCTTTCGCTGGAAGATTAGAGGCCGGTGGAGAATGCGGTCAATGGTGGGTTGCTGAGAAAAATGAGTTTCGGGGATTGTTTTATACAGATATGCAAGCTTTTCACAGGGTGATTTAAATGAAGATAAAAGGAAATCTTCAGTCAGTTAAATACTCCTATTTCCACTAGAATAGCATGGAGCGGTCTGTGCAAAGTCACTAATTATATCCTTTATTAATTTATTTGCTTTTTGCTATTAAATGCATTCATTTTTTACTTTGAGCTATTTCTGGGAAATGACTTTTACATTACCGGGGTAAGGACATTTAATTTAATAGAATGGGACTCAAACAGAACATTTTCCAGTTAAGCTAGCCAGAAAGATTGGCTAGCTTTTAGGTTATATTTAAATTTTTTCGATAAATCAGACAGAATTCTTTTAATGCTCCAATGCAGCTTTACTTTTTGTCAGAGTAAATGGTAGTTTAAATAATGGTTTAAATAAGTTCACATTGGGATGTATGCAGCAAATGTTCTT
This sequence comes from Isichthys henryi, assembly GCA_026776945.1. Taxonomy (NCBI): domain Eukaryota; kingdom Metazoa; phylum Chordata; class Actinopteri; order Osteoglossiformes; family Mormyridae; genus Isichthys; species Isichthys henryi. Next base: position 18,232,918 of record JAODJX010000041.1, read on the forward strand.
CTAAAGAGACAACAGACAAGCAGAGGAGGAAGGAAGTCTACCAAGAAGCCTGCTAGTGGTCTGTTATGGTGGGAAACAGTGTCATCACATTCACCATGCATGGAATTCTTCTTGAAGTGCCCTCTAGTGTGGTGTTATGGAATTGCAGCACTACCAAAAAAAATGTACTGACTGACTCTTTTAAAGAAAACCTGTTGTCTTCAAAGTAAGCTCAATTACAAAGTCCTGTCAGGTGCAGTATATTCCCGTGCAAAAATACTTCATATTAACTTTTATCCTTGCCATAAATGCCAACAATGACTGCCCTACAGTGTCAAAGACGAAAATGCATTTTATTTATTTTAAAGGGTTTAATCCAGTGACATAAAGTGACATACATTTTTTGAGGGAAAGCAAAGTCAAACTTATTTGCCCTGGGGACCAGTCATGTCAAGCTTTGGGGCTGCAGGGTCCTGCATAAACGACCGCCCCAAACCGCCCCCCCCCCCCCGGTGGGTGGGTAGATGGGTGGATGGATGGATGGATACATACATAGACAGATAGACAGACATTAATAGATATTACTATAGATAGATAGTATTACTATTATTATTATTGTTATTATTATACCTGACCAGATCTGACTGAATTTTGATTGGTGCAGAACCGAGGTTCCGCGGACTGGCAGGAACCCTCTCACGGATCGGCACCGGTCTGCAGCCCATAGTTTGAGAGACGGTGCCCTAAGCAACTTAGTCTTGCTCAAGTACCCAATAGTGAAATCACCCTCCCATACCTGGGATTTAAATTGGCAACCTTGTAGTTATAGGTACACACCACTCCTAAAAGACACAGACCCCCAAACCCCTAACCTACTGAGGTACACACTGCCTATTTTGATCCCAAAGGATAAATTCAGAAAAGCATTCATTTGTCGAACAAGAATCGCCAAAACTTCTCAGCCACTTCATTGTGGTTATAAAACCCAAGAGAAAATTTAAGCATGATTCCAAAATGTGATTAATTCTTCTGCAACCTTGTGAAACTGATACGTAAATTCACTCTAGACTTGGCTTATATTACTACATAACTGGTATTCTTTCATTCAGATTTATGCTATTTATTTTTTACCAGACAATCTTCAGATTAAGTATGACACCAAGTAGAGGACAGAGGAGGTGCATTATTCATAAAATTCCCTCCAATCTGGAGTACCTGACAGTCTTGACTCTGGAGCCAGCGATATCCAGATCCTCAGGGATGGGCTCAGTGACAATGATGCCAGATCGGCTTTTCCTCACCTCAGGCTCGCCGTCGTGGCTAATCCTGCTGTGGTGATAGTCTGAGACCAGCACATGAAAGTGGACCAGCTTCACATCAGCAGCTGCAAAGCTCATGTAACTGCAGTGATAACAGAATCTAAACAGCCAGCAGGCTACTGGGTGATGACCATAGAGCAATGGTGTGGAGGGTCTTTACCAGACATTGAGATAGCATCACCACAACTACTCTGATCCTAATCTCACCCACACTGGTGAGATATTAAACTGATAAGTAGTATTTTATTCATTGGTAGGGGATATCATCTTTTCACCCATCCCATCTTGCTCTCAACAAGAAACACAGACACGCATACAGGGGAGAAGCTTAGGAGTCATAGCACAGGGTCAGCCAGTGTCCAGCTCTCCTGGAGAAATTAGAGTTAGGCTGAAAGTCCACGGGATTTAAACTGCCAGCTTTCCTCACAGCCAGAGTCCTGAGCGGCCCCTTAATGTCAGATCTGGTACAGACCAGGACTATGCACTTCTTACCAAGTTCATCAATTCGAGTCTGCATCTCCATCAACATCTTCTCCTTTTCTTGCAGACGTCTCTCTGGTGAGAAGGACAGTTTTTGAATAACAATTGTATTGGTTGGTTCAGCTGCTACAACATCATGTAACATGATGCAATGTCACACCAAAACTGCTGAACCAGCCTGGGTCCGGTTGGTAACAAACTAAGGAAATATGTGGAATTTCCAGAAGCTATAGGAACAAAGCAGGGAACAACCTAGGATGGGATGTCATTGCAGGGCAGTCTTACTCAGGAGGAGAAATTGGAATCTCCAGTTATTCTTAGTATGTTTTTTCAACTGTGGGGGAAAACCAGAAGAAACCCCACGATGACACATGGAGAACATGGAGCCAGGGTGGAGAGTCAAACCCCTGTTCCAGAAGAGTGTGGCAACAGTGCTAACCACTGCACCACAGTGCCACATCAGACAGAGAAAGCCTGACGAAAACATAAGAGCCTAAGACATACAAATGAAGCAAACTAAGAATAAGGTAACTTTCTCTGGAATTCTCTTTTCAGTCTGGGAAAAAAAATGAATAGAAGGAGCTTTACTCTCAAAGGAAGTATACTGAAAATGCTTGATATATTATTTTTTGACACACTTGTAGGTATAAAATGGCTAGCTAGGGCTTCAAGCAAAATGCCTGTCAACTTATTTTTCATCGATAATGTAAAAATGGTAACACATTTGAATGTGAATCCAAATGCTGTCTTTAATATTAAAAGTGTGGTGTGAAGAGGGGAGGAAAATAACACCATGTGTGGTTCTTGGGGACCTCCTCCTCCTCCTCACCCAGCCCCAGCTTCTCATTTTCCAGCTCCTTGTTCAGCAAGCACTGCTTCTCCAGCTGAAGCCTCAGTTCCTGCAGCTGGACCTCCATGCCTGCGGAGAGACACGGGGAAGGTGAGCAATTGAGCCGTATGCCATGAAGGATTTCTCTAGTTCATTTGTAGTTATTTGACTTATTTTCCTTTAGTTAACTCATTTATAGCTTTTATATTTCTTTGCTCTTTCCTCACTACTTGCTTCTGTCACCCATTTGGTCTGCACATCATGTTCTTTGTCTCTCATACAACACACTCTCACCAAGGCTGTCTGACCACCTGGCTCCATGAGTCTATATGAAGACCATAGAAACAGGGCCTGCTTCCCTCAGTAGGGGCAAACAGACACAGACAGACACTGAACTGCCCCTGTGTGAACATCCTTCTGTGACATCTTGATTGTCTCAATAAACTGCTCAGTCTTAAGGAACCTGCCTTAAGGAACTCGACTATGAAAGAACCTGAGGGTTCACTGAAGGAATCTATCAACCAGCAGGTTCCAGTCACATGGTGTATTTTCAGGGCGAATTCCAAGGCCCGTAAAGGAGATTTCACAAGTGTGAATCCAGATTAAGTGCCCAGATAACATAGCTGTCACTGGATTGCACACGCCGACGGTCGGGTTCATCCCGGCACCATTCCGTTTGCGTCACAATATTATTCCGATGCTAATGCCATGCCTCCTCACAAACACCCAGGTGGGTGCCAGGCCTGCAGGGCTGAGCCCAGCGGGAAGTTCAGCAAAATCTCAATAAATAATGCATGTCGATCATGGCTCCAGAGGAACCTGTGAATATGGAGGTGGGTGCAGGCCTGAGAGAAAAGCAGTCAGCTGCACGGGCGATAATATAGCCATGGCATCTTTGAATCTCTTGCCATACTGGGCACACCACAGAATACAATCTTTAGCCAAATAGCTCTGGAGAAAGACATTTTAAGTCATCGCCTTGTATTTACATGAAAAAATTACATTGCAGACAGACAAAAAGTCTGTTTCACTGGTTGCTGTCATGCTGTCTAACTGAATCAAACCAAACTACAAATTCGTCTGAGCAGCTTGTGCTTTAAGCCCTTCTTGTGATTTCACATGCCTATGGGGATGAAAATCCCATCAGCCATGATCTCAGAAGCTTGGCAGGTGACAAACTCCATGTACAGAGAGTGTCTCCCTTCACGATGGTGACAGACTTGGTCCAAATCAGGAACTTGGTGCTAAAGCTAAGCCTTTGCTTCTTTTAGTTCATGTTAGCAAGACACCTTTCAGTGAGTCGCACCTCTCCACGTGACTGCGATTGTTAACCTGGCAGGAGGAGTTTTTCTGCATTTACAAGGTACCTACCGACATCAGTGGCAGACAGGAGGGGGCTCTCTCTATTGCCACCCCACATCAATAAATCTAGTAAACAAATTCCTCCCGGTCAATAAGTTGTTTGTACCCAATCCCTCCCTTCCAGTCAGCAAGTTTTTAAATCGGCAGGACCACCCACAGTCGGAAGTTTTTACCCCCGGCCACTGACTCAAAATGTTCTGCAGCCACTACTGGTAGCAGACTGTCGGTTCGGTAGGTCATATTACCGCCATCTCATTAAAGCAGCATAACAAATAACCACCCAGAGTTATCAAACTGTGTCTTTGTTAGTCAAAATGTAACCATACGGGCCCATACTTCGCATAGTATTAATCTAGTTTAAATCTAACTACAAAGACCTACCACTTAAAAGCACAGAAAAATGAGGGAAAAAAATCATTTTCAAAAATTATATAAGGCCTTTTGGGAAAAGTGACAACTTTAATCAAAAACATGTCATTCCTAAAAGAAGTTCATTTATGTCCTACAGACTGCTGCGGCGTAACCTCACCTTAAAGCCTCACCTTTGGACATTAAAGGTTTTGGAGCATTTCTGCTTAAGGAGGAGAATTAAAGGTAGATCTTGCTCACCTGGCTGAGTCGAGGGTTGAAAAAAAGGGGATGAAGAAAGAGTCCAAGACATCGTTTTACATCTGTTACATGCCCTGGACGCAGGTTGATGGGCGTGAAAGCAGACAAAACGATCCTATGACTCACACACGGCACATTGAATGATATCTCTGTCTCACGCTCTCTCCCAGTTCCTCCACTCTTATCGCCTCTCGCCATGAGCCAGCATCCGTGCTCTATGCACGTTGTCGCAATGCTAACGGCATCCTGAAACATTAACCACAGCCCCTGAGCTCCAAGTGGAGGGAGGGGACAAGCTCCAGATGTTCTATGCTGCCGAGCCCCTCGGAGTGCGGAGCGAGGGGCTCAGTTTCCATACATCCCGCCACATACTTAAAGGGAATGCAATTTGGCGATGCGCCTGTCATTGTATAATACGGGTATTTTGCAAGTCTATATTTGGGGATAAGTGGGATTCTTCATGTGACATGTTTAAAAAAAATGACTGCTAAACTGGATTCAGGTATCATCTACGTATGGCACAAGTGTAAAGAAACTACAAAGAAACACTGACCAGGAGTTAGACTTTCCTATCCATACAAATCAACCGTGCACTTAGAAGAAGTACTTAATGCATTCATTAAATGTGCCTGTTAATTTCCATTGGGTTTTGCTGCACAGCTCTCTAACTGCAAATTGCTCCTTCGGAGGCAGATCAAAGACCTTTTTACAAGACCTCTGACTTCAAAAGCTTGCAACTACAGCCAGCATTTTTTATTGCTTTGGTTAACAATTAATTTCACCAGTTAACCAACATCTAAATGAAAGATTAGACGCAGGTTATGAGTAAAAGGAACAGCTGGTATTTTCTTCCAGGAGAAAAGTAAAAGAATTTATATACTGTACTAAGCCATTATTTAAAAGAAGAAAAAAAAAAGATTGCTACCCCAGTGCAATTTGTGATGCATGTAAATCACAGCGCTGACTACTGGATGAAGTTTTCTTAAGTAGCAAGTCAAAACTGGGAGAAAAATCAGTCAATGACCCACAGGCAGACATTTGGCTTTGACATGATGCTGCCACACATTTTGTACTGTATCATCTGATTTTGAATTCTTTTGGGGGGATGGAGTGTACACAGTCTGATATCAGGAAATGGAGATTAAGAAGGGAAAGCCCAACCTTCACCCTTCCCTCAGCACTGCCTTTGCTTTCTGACCTCACATAAAAACTCAGTGACTGCTAATTGCCCGCTGACAGCAGTACGCTGGTAGGAGAGAGGGGGCAGACGGGAGGGCAGCCAATGCGTCATATCCTCACATGCTGGAAATATGAACACTCATTTATGCCTTCTCAAAAAAAATTTAAATAGCATCCCCCCACCCCCGTAAAAATAACGGTGCAGTATTGTGGTTAATTGAGTGGCACTGCAGAATCAGACTTGGCTTGATTCCCACTGAGGCTCCTCATAGGAATCAGAGTATTCACCCGGAAACTCTGATTCCCATAAGGCCAAGTGGACTGGCATCTCTAAAGCAGCCACTTTGCATGACCATGTGTCCCATTCACAAGAATCCGGGCAACTCTCCACTAGATCAGAAGTTGCAGAGAGGATTTCAGCGAATTTCCTTCCTGAACATTTATACATATTTATTCCACTGGGAACATGACCTACAAGGTACCAGCCAGTTGTTTTTTTTAAAAAAAAAAAAAAACTACACACCCACAAATTCACTTCAGGGTACTAATTGCTTGTGGCTGGAAAATGAAACCCCAACACTATCTGCGAATGTTGACCATGATGGTTGAGAGCAAATTAAGACACCATTTTTTTTTTTTTAGTTTTTTTTATTAAAGTGCAAATAAAATCGCTATTACATTACAAGATACTTTCAGGTGAATAAAACAAGTTCAGGGACGTTAAGAAACTCCTTTTCAGTGCGATTATTGCCCATTTACCATTATAAATGGTTACACGTTACAAATATTAATCAGTACCTTTTCACGAACTCTACAGTCAATGACAACTTTCTACTTTACAACTCCACTTTATAAAATATATTTTTTTAAATGTTCTTTCTGCTGAACGTTATGTTGGATAATGCCCGTAATATCAGCAATCCTCTTAGGTCACATTCAACATATTTTTTTTAAAAATAAAAGTTAAAATTTAAAAGTAAAAGTTAAAATTTTACATGTTAAAAAAAGTCAATATTTTTCAAGGCCATACACATGATCTTACATAAACATAAGTTAGACATAAGATTCTAAAATGTACAATATTACTATTTAGTATTAGATAGTAATGTAATGTAAACCACTGGCAATCACAGACCGCATCTTTCCAGAATGTCTCATCTATGTTCAACGCTTTCAGTTACATATTATAGCTATTTAAATCACAAAACATTCATGCAACTCTTCATACTATTAAGAGTAAGTGTCACTGCATAAAGCAATGATCAAGCATGGAAGGTATGGGGTCAAGGTTTGCCAGTATCCCTACAGCAGTTGAGGTTAAGGTCGTTTGTCAAGGGCCAAACATTGATATGGTTACTCTACCAGCCAGAGGACTGGAAACCATGACCACTGCCCATTGAATGAATAGATTTCAGTAACACAATATCACTTCCTCTCAATGGCAGTTATTGTTTTCAGAGGTATGGTAATAAACAATATATATGATTTAATTCAACTCATTTAGGCGATTTCTTTCAGCTTTATGAGTCAGAGAAAATGCTCAGCAGCTAAGATTCACATTTTAATTATGTCATGATAGCAAAATGACATGAATGCATTACGTTGAAAAATCAAGACGTTTTATCTGCATAGAAATGATGTCAATAGAAATTGATGACGTGGGGGGGAAAACAAAAAAAAAAAAAAATGTCCATTTGACATCCGTTATGTAAAACTTTCTAAATCAGTGCAAAAACACATTCTATTTCCTTTCTCCCAACCTACCAATCACCCAAAACACTTATCGTTGACTGACAAAGCACTAAAAGAAACACTATCATAGAGCAGTCATTTCCAATGTCATCCTGCTAATTTTCTTGGATAAAAAAACCTTTAAGGTAAGCATTACACATACTTTTTGCAGTCAATACATTCAATCAATGTTGAAAATATCAAATGCCATAACACTGCCTTTCATCAGCTTCCTGGTGGACATATATACAAAGTTAAATATAATTAAAACAGAATGATAAAGTTCAATCATTTCCTATAAGCAGGGCCACAAAACCAGCGACACTATAATGGCCACAACTTAATAGTTGTCGGACAGTGCAATAACATTCAGCTCAAAGGCATAGTGGCATCACCCAATAAACTTAAGGCAAAACATTTAAAAATGTGTTTAGGTAAATACACAGATGGTGCTCCGTTTACACACACACACACACACACACACACACACACACACAGGTGTGAATACATGCAGAGTCCATACAGGGGCAGCGGATTCACTCAGATAACAGAAAAGAAGATGCAACTGGCCACAGCCGCAGGATATAGGTGAATCACAAACATATTAATTTAGTTTTCCTGGAGTGGTTCGTTACTGAAGGACAAGTCTCACAGGAAAGTTTACTTAGTGTTCTTATAAGACAAGTTTTGTCTAGTCTAATGATGTGTTACTCTTAAAACTGAAGTCCCACAAGAGAGGGATTAACAGTCAAATGCTCCCCTCTGTTATATTATGTAATTTAATCTGGACCAGGCAACCAATCCGCCCCCCAAATTGTATCGTGTGTCCGATACTGATTCATTGCAAGACACAGCATTTTCATTTTCAATATCAGATGGGTAGGTTTAAAATGATATTAAACAAAGTCAGTTGAGGCCCCTTCTTAGCAGGTGCCCCAGGGCTTCAGCCTGGGGAAACCCTGTGCGTTAAATTGCCCAAAGTCCCACCCAAGGAATAATGCTACCCAAAGCCAAAAACAGTTTAAGATAAGTCCCATAAGCCACAGCTGTACAGTAGACATGCGCAACATTTTATCGGGTTCATTTAAAGCCATAAATCCCTAGATTGTGGCGGAACTAGGTGTTTTTCCAGCAATATATTAGCAGCACATTGTTACCTAGACTATCAACAGGTAGTAACAGATACTGATGTGAAGATGGTCATCAATACTCTCAATGAGTTGATAAATCAACAGATGTGTGTTTTTATCAAAGTAGATTTACATCAAAGCATTTGAAGGACAAGGGGAAAAGAGGAATGGAAATATGAATCATTCCCAATGTGTGTGTATATTATAAACAAAGTCAGACAAAAAGGGGACGGTCGAGGTACAGTTTTGTTCTGCCAGGTACTAACAACAATGTACCCCCCAACGGCACAAAAACAGACCTTTCGAGGTACCAAAACGGACTCTGGGGAACACTTACTTACAGCTGGGGTACAACGGGCAGAACCTTGCAGGTACAGCCCCAGTGACAAGTCATTGTACCCTTAAAGGTACAAACTGATTTTCCTGATAGCGTACAGTACTGTGCAAAACTCTTAGGCAGTTAAAGGAAATGTTTAAAACTATCTGGCCAGCAAGTGAATATTTGTTCAGAAGCAGTCATTTAAAAATGAGAACAAAAGCAAATTAAGAATAACACAAAAATTAGCAGAAAATTCTTTTCTGCAAAAAAAAAATTACTGATATCCTGTTGGATGACTAGATGAACACCGCTTCAGCTCCCAAATCTCCCCTCAGTGCACCATAGCCATTCCATGTTAGTTAAATAACTCAATGAGGTATTTAGTCAAACATGGTGTACTGGGTGTCCAGCGTGCATGTAGGTACTGGGTGGTTGCTGCTAACACAGGGGATACTTTGGAAGGTATTAAAATGGCGAAGCTGACACTATGACAGCGATAAACATTTCACACCAGATTTAAGACTCATTTAAACATTTTCTTTGTCTAGGACTACAGCACAGTATTCTGTGTGCGCGCATGTATGTGCGAATAAGCATATAGAAAGTCTATAGAAATTGCTCTCTTGATCACAGTAAGTTTCTTCATTTTTTTTAATTTATCAATAAACTCATTTTAACAACCTCATTCTACGAGATGTATCGGTTAACACATCAAAACCAATACATTAAACCTAAGCTTCCCATTAAGCACAAGAACCAAGAGTGATTTCAAGCAGTGACCTCAGCCTGACTGAAGTTAGCTGGAACTAAAACTGGAGTTGAAGTTGTGGTAGATGATGCTATGACCGTCTGGCCATCCTTAGGTTTTTAAATGATTCATTGCACATCTACTAATGCTAATTTGAGGATGACACTGATTATGGGTCAGCAGTTGCGATGGCTTGAGATGCAGCAGAAGAGGGACGAGGTAGTTTTTTCCAGAGAAATACTAACCACATAGGATAATGCTTGATTTCTGTTATGGACCTGTGAGATGCCTGAATAGATTTTTCCCCAAAAGTGATAGTTTTGATATGTAAATGCTGTCTTCCTGCAGCTGGAGCACCATCAGTAACCGTAAAAATTTCAGACTTCCGTGTTACAGCCCAGGTGTATAAAAACCACGATATTTTCCACATAAGGCTGCTGTGTGACAACTCTGAAAAGTCACGTTTGGCCCCACAGTACAAATAAAGGCGTTAGTCTATGTTGTTTTAACTACCTGGAAACAAGAGTCTGAGGTATAGATTAGCAGTCAGTGAGAGATGAGGTGACTCGTTTACAGTGGAAGTGAAATGGAGGTTATATGGGCAGGGCTGCTGCTTACGCAGTAGGCTGTCAGTCAGTTAGGTCGTCTCTAATGGCACAGGCATCCTTGAGATCCTCTGGGTGTTCGAATACCGCCTGAATAAACTGACCAAAGAGACGGTCCATGTAGCCTTCTCCTCGAGGGAAGAGCCCTTCCAGGAAGCCAATGTGACCCCCATGAGTGGTTACCAACAGGGCAACGTTGGGCAAGCGCTGAGCCAAGGCCAGAGGGAGAGCTGTAGAGGCACAGTGCAGTTAGATTTCAGACAAACTGTGCAAAAACATGACTATGCAACATTAACATAATGACTGGCTTTTCGTAAGTCACACATTCCCTTAAGCACTAGAGCAAGGCTCCTCCCGGGCCTCGAATCAGCAACTGGCAGAAAACAAGGATGTGTCGGTGGTACTTTACCATGTTTTGGAGAGAAGGGGTCATCGGCGGCATTAAGGCACAGCACAGGAACAGCGGTCTGGGGCAGCTTGTACCCAGGACTAACGTCCCTGTAGTAATCCAGGCAAGACTTGTAGCCAAAAATCACTGATGTGTACCGTTCATCAAATTCCCGGATGGTACGGGCCTGGGAAGCAGGGGTGAAGAGAAACAGACAGAAATAGGGAGATAGTGTTTCCTGAGAAACTGCTGAACCCCGGCATCTAGGATACCACCCCCTGGTGGCGAAACAGGCACAGGAACCAAGAGTGGAATTCTAAGGCCTACCTTCATTACATAGTCCACATCCACCACAGACTGAAGAATCTTCTGGTGCCTGAAAAGACATCACACTTTAGTGGAGCTGCTTTTACCAGCACATCTAATGTTTCATGCGTGTGCCCCTAACATGGGCATTGGGGGATGCTGTGCTGAATAGGCTGACCTCTTGATGGTCCTACACAGGTTCCCAGCCAGGTGGCGGTTGAACAGAAGCCTGTTGATCGGCTGCTCCAGGGAGGCGCAGGACTCCAATGTGTCCCAGCTGACCGACATGGTGATGCCGGCCAGGAGATCCGCGTCGCTCCCCTTGCGGGCCATGTAGTTCAACAGCAGAATCCTGGAACACCAGAGAGGGCTTTGGCGAAGTAGGCTCCACTCTGATATATCTGACCATCAAATCTGCATGCAGTATCCCCCGCTGTGTCAGTATACTCTGTTAACATGTTTTAAATCATTACTGACATTGAGGGCAATATAAAATAAAATCAATACCAATTCGATTTCTGGTACAGTTCAAACTTTTTGTTAGGATTACAGTTTTGATGAGGTTTTTAAAATAAAAATGATTGGAAAAAGCAGTATGTTGGATGGGGCTCCTCCCCCTTTGTCAAGGTGTATTTGAAGATGTGTACATATGCGCTCACCCCCCCAGGGAAACTCCCATCCCGAGCAGCGGTGCCTGGGGGATAAGTTTCTTCACGTGGCAGATGACATGTTCCAAATCTGATGTGTCCGCTGCAGAGAAGGTAACAGGAGTCTAGGACCAGGGAGGGGAGACACACAGGGGTTACAGCGGGACACACAACCTTCACAGGGTCCCTTAAGGATAACTGGATAAAAAATGTCAACCAAAGTGGTTTAGAAGTTTTACCCATCTGCACGATTGTTCTGTAGCAGGGCCTCTCTTCGAGAACAAACAGCAACATTTTACAAATATTTAGCAGACAATTTAATCAAATGCAATATACATTTTTGAGAAGGCAGTGTCAGCCAGTCCCTGGAACAACTGGGGGTTAAGGCTTTTGCTCATGAGGATATTAGTGACATCACTCCACAGACTATGGGATTTGAACCAGCAACGTTCTGATCACACACACTGCATCCTAACACACTAAACCACACAATGCCCCCCTAACTACTACACCAGGCCAACAGTTACCCCTGCACAGTCCTGCATTACAAAAAAGCCATTCCATTAATAGATCCTGGTGTAATGTGGATTAAGTTAAGGCCAACGCAGCTAAGCTATGGTGACTTACTGACGTTTAAACAACATTTCTAGGTGCCAATGCTGACCCACTACTCACCAATAACTCCTCCCCTCCGAAACCCCTGTTATTAAAGACAACAGATCTAAAAAGAAAAAAAAAAGGGGAGAAAGGCACAGGGACAGTAAAGACAAGCCGTTAGCCACTGAGGACCCAAATACCCATCCTGAGCAGAGCCCGAAGCAGGCAAGCAAGACCCCATCATCAGTGAGGCGGCAAGAAGTCAAGGATTTGCTTCTCACCTGTAGCCACGGCGTGTTGCCTGGCATACGGCATGCAAGACGTAGGTCTGCTTACTGTTCCCAGTCAGTCCCGGCAAAATCAGCACCGTGGGTCGAGTGAAACGATCTGGGTATGTGCTGCCACTGTCATTGTCCACCCAGTCCAGGGATATCTGACCTCCATCATCTGTTCGAATCAGCTCACTAGGAACAGGGGCAAATATTGAGTTCAGCACCAAAAACTGTCATAGACAATGAGCCTGTGCTATTTTCGCTTTTTGGAAACATCTTTCCCCAAAAACATACCGTTATTCTTCCTTGACCAATATTTTCATTAAGTTATGCCAGGGTCTGTTATTACAGATCTCATCATATTGCATAAACACCTAGAGACTCAGGTAAACTACATTCTTTAAAGTGTAGATATGCTGCGTGCAAGTGTGTGTCCGGTGAGGTGTCCAGGCATCCAGTGTGTCCCCTTCCTGGTGGCCTGTCATTCCTGGTATAGAATCCAGGCTCACCAAGACCCTGAGTCGGATAAGCAGTTAAAGATGACGGATGAATCAGCGTAGATAAAAGTAGCTTCTATACTGGTCCATTACACTACAGGGGGCTGTACTTACTTTCGATAGGATACTGATGGGCTTGACTTGATAAGCACGCGAACCAGGGTTTGCAGCCGCCCCCCCCAGCACCAGGGTGTGGGACAGAACCTCTCGGTCACCACAGGGCAATAACGCTCCAGGAAGACACGGAAGCCACCGCCACACACCAAGAGGGGCATCTGCAGGGAGAGGTGGGGCCGTGGGCAGGGTGAAAAGAGAAAGACAAGGATTAAGCACCAGACACACTATCAACAGCAGTTTAGGCTGAGGAAGCACATGCACAACAGCTGAAGAACCAAAGTTCAGATAACCGACAGACACAAGAAAACCAAATACAGACAGTTGCCTGGATAGTTTAACCTTCTGGTTTAAAAAGCATTTTTTGAAACAACAGACTACAGCATTGCATTAAAAACCAGATCCTGTAGACATATCTGATTTCATTTCTGAAAATAATTCTCATGCTTAAATGGTAGCAAAATGATCTCTGTTCTAACTAAACAATATTACCATGAGAACTGCAAATGGCTCTGCAAATTAGAAGTAAAAGTGATTTCACAGTTGGGCTCTTAAGCAAGGCCCATATCCCCAGCTGCTACAGGGAGTGCCTAAAGCTGCTTTCTCCAATGTATAAAGCTGCTTTCTCACTGGATAAAAACTGAATTCAATTAATTATGTTTTTTTTTTTTTTTTTTAAAGTTGACTAGGTACATAGGCCTCGATCCATTTGGATATAACAGCAAGGACAAGCAGCAACTTAAATCACCTAAAAAGGACTAACCTGGCCCTCACAGCGCCAAAGGTAATAAACTGCGGCAGTGATTGCGCCGACCACCACAGTACAGGGTCTGGAGAGGTAGTCCAGGCAGGCTCTCCACACCTCGTTATGGAGGAGCAGCATGACTTCCACGGGTGAGAAGAAGCAAACAGTATCTGATAACACTGATTTGCACGGGAAAGACGCCCCCCGGACCTGGGGTAGGACCTACTGTCTGTGTGCGCTAGCTTTCATTTATTCGTGTTTTACTCCAGGCGAAAACTAAGAGCTAATACTGTAACACTGTCGCATAACTGCCCTAAAATAATCAGAAACGATTCTGGAATACATGTATCACTTACAGACTTTGCAGAAACCTAAACAGAAGTTACAAGAGAAGTTTCGCGAACAGCCGGCTCACTTCTTGGATGGTTAAACTGTTTTTGCTGGTACTGATTAACTTAAAGATACTTTAGCCACTTAATGCATTACATTACAAATAAAAATTATAAACCATAAACGGACATTAAAACTCGCCCAGCTGCCTGAGGGTAAAAAAACAACTACACAAGTGAAAGAGAGAAAAAAAAAAGTCAATCAGGTCACCGCTACCGGTCAAGTTCAACGGCTAGGGCCCAAAATGCCGTACATGTTCCCAACATCGCTAAAGAAAAAGCATCTAGCTGGGATGTTTAAGATGCACTTCACGTCCTCAATCCAGTTAATCATATTAAAATCCGCAATGAGATTCGACGCACAAATTAAACATGCCCAACCCTCATCAGTAGAACTTGCAGCTGGCTGAAGACTCCATTCTGGCTTAATGGCGTCGCCGGTGAAAATTCGCTTTCCTGTTGTGATGACGTGACACAGACACAGCCAATCACAATCCGGAAGACGTTTTCTTAAGATTAGCAAAACTCGTTGTCATTCGCTGTTGTTTTACACCAATGTTTTAAAGCGCACCTCCCAATGCCTAATTTATCGGCTCAAACCGAGATTGTGTTTCCGCGTACCTTCTCACCCACTTTGGGTTTCGGAAATGAGATGTCTTCAGTTATACGTGTTGGAATGAAGAAAAACCCACACACACACGCGCACACAGAGGTTTGTAGTTATATCTCTGTAGGGACTTTCAATTCATTATTATGGGGAAAACTCCAATCCCAAAACGACGACCTTAACCCCTACCCAGCCCTAACCTTAACCATAAGTAACCAAACAAAACACGAGACTTTTGGCATTTTAACTTTTTTGATTGCATTCACAGATCTTTGTGGGGACTTGAAAAATGGTCGTCTCGACGTCAAAATTTGACTGAAATAAAGCGTAAGAGTTTCAGCAATACAATAGTATATAACAGGGGTCACTAACATGATGCCCCCAAGCACCACGAGTCGCCCGCAGACCTGTTCTAAAAATAGCACAACTCACCAGTGAGCAGCGTCTAAATTTTTATTTTATCCTGTTGCTATTCTTCTTTAATCATATTTGCATTTATATGGTAGGCCTATAATTAATAATTAATAATATTAATATTATTAATAATAATAATGTGTAACTAAAGGTAAACTGAGCAAATTTGTTTTTTAAGAAGAGTGTATCAAACTAGTAGTCCTTCTTATCGTTCAATATCCGTGAAATAGCTCTCAGTTTCAAAAAGGTTGGTGACCCCTGGTATATAAAGTTTGAATGTTTTTTCAACAAGGTAGATAACAGGTTAAAAAGATTTATTAAGTTTTTAATTGAAGATTAAATATGATATTTTAATATCATCTTTTTATTCACCAAGTACAGAGAAATACAAGGATTTTCTTTTGGTACGGGTGGTATCATGACATACACAAAACACACATACAAATAAACATCTAAAAGTAAAGATAAAATTATTTTTTTACAGGAGATGCTGAATCAAGCATGTGGACAATATAAATAAAGAAATAAATAAATAGATAATGGATGTATGTAGGGGCGGCATGGTGGTGGTTAGCACTGTCGCCTCACACCTCTGGGACCCAGGTTTGAATCCCCGCCTGGTTACATGTGTGCGGAGTTTGCATGTTCTCCCCACTATCTCAATCTCAATCACTTTGACCATGTATGTATAGATTATGTACAGCTAAATATATTTAATATATTTTTATTTTATATTTTTATTTTGGGGTGGCATGGTGGTGCAGTGGTTAGCACTGTTGCCTCACACCTCTGGGTTCAAGTCTCTGCCTGGGTCACATGTGTGAAGTTTGCACGTTCTTCCCATGTCGTCGTGGGGTTTCCTCCGGGTACTCCGGTTTCCCCCCACAGTCCAAAAACATGCTGAGGCTGATTGGTGTTGCTAAATTGCC
>JAODJX010000041.1:18255533-18270342 GCA_026776945.1 Isichthys henryi
TGACCCAGGTGGAGACTCGAACCCGGGTCCCAGAGGTGTGAGGCAACAGTGCTAACCACTGCACCACCATGCCGCCCATAAGCCGGTTATGCAAATCCTAAATATTATCAATTTATCATTATTACCGGTTAACAGGGTCCCCTCTCAATACACTCTGCACAGTGATCCATAATGCTTCTAGCAGTGAACAATATTTTATAATTTTGCTTCCTAAGGAAGTGTTACAGCTGTTGTTTCAGCGATGCTACGGTGTGGGAATATATGAAAAATTCATTACTATATGGGAAATTAAAACCAGTATAGCGGATGAACTGGTATACTGTCTAGCACTAATACAACATTAATTACACAAAGATACATTGGTGTGGGGTGCCTCAGACTAATTTGGTCCGTTCATGTATCAAAATTAGCCACTAAAAAGCCTTTATGAGTCTGTGCGTGTGTGTTCCCTGAGATGGATCAAAATCTTACCTTGTGTTTTGTACTTTTTGAGATAGGCTTCAATCTCACCTTGACTATGTACAGGATAAGCAGTTTATAATGTGGTGGTCTGTGGCTTGGGGGTTAGGTCGCCATGCCTGTGATCAGATGCTCACTGGCTCAAATCCCACAGTTTGCTGATTGACTTTTACCATTGCATCCATCAGGAAAGCCCAAATACTCCAATTGATTCTGGGTTTGGCTGACCCTGCTTTCTCAAAAAAAGATGTATGTCACTTTGAATAGAAGTGTCTGGTAAATGTTGTTATAGAATACTTTATGCATCCCCATGGGAAAATTGTTTTCACCTGTTGCTTTCCATGAGACATACAGACACATATACAGGAGAGAGCAAGTTTGGAGGTCAGAACACAGGGTCAGCTGGGATCCAGAACTACTGATGGAATTGGGGTTAAGTGCCTTTGCTCAATGGCTCAAGAGTAGCATCACTCTCCTGGCCACAAGAGTTGAACTGGAGATTTTTCTTTCCCTCTCCAGTTTCAGAGTGGAATGCCCATTAATCTCAGTAGTGCCGGTTATTGCCTGGATCCCGGACTGCAGGATAAGATCCACTGTGTTGTGTTTGTCCTGAATGCATGTAGTCTTCACTCTTATGGGGAAAGCCTGGTAAAGATGATAAAGAAACTTCGCAGAGAGATCTCTGACTTGGGTGAGCTGTTTCATTATTTTGTAATTTTGTGCTTATTAAAGTGGTCAACAAACACAACATTTGAAATGTTGCTTTGGCAAATGTGACACAACTAGATATGATGAGAAATTCACTGCATGTGTGCCTGTCTTCGGAGGTTTTTGTGGAGATTATCTAACTGTAACTAGCTGCAGAGGTAACAATGTTGGTTTCACTTTCCCATCTTTAGATGTTCCCCAGCTGGTTCTGCTGTCCCATGTCGACGAGGTGTGCCATGCAGTAAATATGGATGTGCGCTACGTCTACACCAGCCGCATTGTGCAAAAGAAGGTATGACCGTGACCAACAGAGGTCACAAGATTCCACAATCTGTCGCTTTCTTTGCTAATTTATAGTGTTTCGTGACCATCTTCATTTTCATTTCATCATAAGTGAGTACTGTTAAATAATGAAGATGACATATTTAAATGACTTTGAAGTTTTGACTTAAAGCACCCTTGTATATAGCACTATAGCTGCCATCATAATGCAGTACGAAGCATCCTAATAATAATGAATGATTAATACATAATAAACATGGCTATAATGTGTTATGCATTTTTATAAATTGTTAGAGATGTTTATAATACTTTATGAATGTATTATAATGCATTATGAAGGTACCTATAATGCATTATAGAGATAGAGAGAGAGATACTTTATTTATCCAGAAGGAAATTTAGGTGTCCAGTAGCTTATACACATTATACATTCACATAGGCACACAGACCTATGACATTCACGCACACATACATACTGCAAAAATACAAAGGAAAATAACAGGAGGGCAGTGTGCTATACAGGCCTAAACACTTAAGTTAATCATACTCCTCCGCTTCCATGTGATGTCGAAGAACTGTATGGCCCTAAGGACAAAGGACCTTCTGAACCTGTCTGTTCTGCATGACAGAGACAGGAGCCTATCACTGAACATGCTCTTCTGTTTGAAGAAAGTGGTGTGCAGAGGGTGACGGTCATTGTCCAATACTGAGAGTAGTCTGCTCAGGGTCCTCCTATCTGCAACTGATGTCAGTGACTCCAGCTCCATGCCCACCATAGAGCTAGCTTTTCTCACCAGTCTGTCCAGTTGTCCAGCATTCCTCTTCCTAATGCTGCCTCTCCAACATACCACAGCATAGAAAAAGGACACTGGCCGTTACAGACTGGTAGAACATAAGCAGGAGTTTGCTGCAGACATTGAAGGAGCCCAGCCTCCTAAGGAAGTAGAGCCTGCTCTGTTCTTTCTTATAAAGTGCTTCAATATTGACAGACCAGTCCAGTTTACTGTCAAGGTGGACCCCCAGATACTTGTATGTACTGACAGTCTCCACATTCACCCCGTCGATGGTGACAGACAGCAATGGAGGGGCAAACCTCCTGAAGTCCACTACCATTTTCTTTGTTTTGGTGATGTTCAGCTGCAGCAGGTTGATTCTACACCATCCCACAAAGTTCTCCACAAGGTTCATATATTCAGCCTCCTGCCCATCCTTGATATAGCCTACAATTGCAGTGTCATCAGAGAACTTCTGCATGTGGCATGACTCAGAGTTGTACTTGAAGTCTGTGGTGTACAAGGTGAACGGTACAGGAGAGAGAACAGTTCCCTGTGGCACCCCAGTGCTGCTGACCACAGCCCCAGATGTGATGTCCCCCAGTCTAACAAACTGGGGCCGCTCAGTGAGGTAATCAGTAATCCAGGTCACCTGGCTTGGGACCTCTCCTATCTGCAGCAGTTTGTGCCTCAACAGAAAGGGCTGGATGGTGTTGAAAGCGCTGGAGAAATCAAAAAAACATGATTCTCACAGCACTGCCTCCATTGTCCAAGTGAGAGTACACCCTGTATAGCAGATAGAGGATGGCATCCTTCACTCCCACATTCTCTTGGTAAACAAGCTGTAGGTGGTCAAGCACATGGCGAACATGGCTATTCCATCAGCAGACCCATCAGTAGACATTGCCCAGTAATTCACAGGAATGTCACAGGTTGGCAACGGAGGTGTGAGTTTGATGGCTGAGACGTTAGTAGAAAATGCCCAGCAATCAGTGACCAGTGGAATGCCCAATTTAGTTGATTTGCTCTAGCCACATCACCCTCTGCCCTGGTGCTGTTTTTCCCGCATCCTGTGATCTGTTTCATTCAATTTTATTTATATAGTGCTTTTAACAACAGTCATTTTCACAAAGCACTTTACATTTAACCTGCCAGAACCCCAGCAAGCAAGCCTGAGGCGACAGTGGCAAGGAAAAATTCCCTCTAGCAGGAAGAAACCTTGAGAGGAACCTAGACTCAGAAGGGTACCCCATCCTCCTCTGGGCGACCGGGGAGCATGAAACTGCATTTATATTGACATTCATTAGAGTTCATATAGTTCATCCCCTTCCATACCTCTTTCATGTTGTTTTCTTCCGTTTCCTTCCAATCTTCCTCCTGTAAGACTCCTTTGCCTCTTTCAGACACTCTTTGAGCTCCTTCTGCACATGCCTCAGTTCAGTTAAACTCCATCTTACCTTAAACTCCATCTTCTTATTAAGGAGGTTTTTGACATCACGGGTACCCAAGGTTTATTATTAGGGAAGCAGCGCATAATCTTTGTGGGAACTACAACGTCCATGCTGAAGTCCAATGTGTGACCTTCTCTAGATCCTCTCCATTCTGTAGCACACTCCAGTCAGTGGATTCAAAACAGTCTCTCAAGACCTCTTCTGCTTCTGGTGTCCATTTCCTGAAGGTGCGTGTAACAATTGGTAGCCTAAGTACTTGTGGCTTGTACCTTGGCTGAAGATGAATGAGGTTGTGGTCCGACTTTCCCATTGGGGGTAGGGGGGTGGAGCTGTATCCATCCCTTACATTTGCATACATGAGGTCTATTTTCCTATTTTTCCTAGTAGGGCATTCAACAAACTAGTAAAAATTAGTGAGGGTAGAATCCAGTGTTACATGATTGAAGTTCCTAGAGATCGCAAAAAGAAGCATCTGTGTGTTGAGTTTGGATCCTTGCAATTGTAGAGTGAATGACGTCACATGCTGTGTCCAGAAGGGCTCATGGCAGAATGTAAACACAGACAGCAATGGCGTGCAAAAACTCCCTCGGCATGTAGTATGGTCGGAGACTAACCGCTAGTACCTCCACATTCTTACTGCATACAGTCTCTTTAACTGTAACATAACCACCATCTGTTATTTATGTACAGCACCAGTCCACCTCTCTTCTTCTTGCCCGAAAGTTTGTCTCTGTTTAAGCGAACCACGCTGAATCCCGGTAGCTCTACGTTAGCAGTGGGGATGCAGCTAGTTAGCCATGTCTCTGTCAGACATATCAGACTACATTCTCTGAACAACTTCTGGTTCCTGACTAAGGCAGCCAGTTCGTCAGTCTTATTAGCAAGTGAGTTCACGTTCCCCATCACTATCGATAAAATCGAGGGCTTGTATCTCCACTTCCTCTCCCGTCGCCTTGCCCTCACCTTGACTCTGGCTCGGCAGCCCCGAAAACACCACAATTCCTCAGGGATGTTAAAGTGAACATTGCCAGCATTCCTTCGTAGCATGACCAGTTGATTCGTTGTAAAAATTAGTTTCTTGCTGTCAGAGTGTTGCAATTCCAGTTCCATATCCACAGGATAAAATAAAGACACTCCTCAGATTGTGCAATACAAGAGTTGCAACGTAAAAAAAAAACATAGAAAAGACACGAAGCTAAAGGACATGCAGCCACTCATGTCGGCACCCAGGCAAAATATGATGACTGCTTTAAGTAAAGTGGTACCAGAACACTATACTAATACTGGGTAGTGCCTTTGTGTCATTAATGTTGGAAACATTCCTTTGATATTCTGGCCCAAGTTGACATGATTGCGTCGCACAATTTTTGCAGATTTGTCAGGCTGCACATACATGCTGGATCTCCTGTTCTACCACATCCCAAAAAATTTCTTTTGGATCTGGTGACTGAAAAGGCCACTGAAAAACCATGAACTCTTTGTCATGTTCATAAAACCACTCTGTGATGACTTTTGCTTTGTGACATGCTGTTATCATGCTGGAAGTAGCCATTAGAAAATGGATAAATTGTGGCCATGAAGGCCAGCATGGTCAGCAACAATACTTAAATACACTATGGCATTCAGGTGATCATTGATTGGTATTACTGGGTCCAAAGTGAACCCGAGAAAACAATCTTCACCCCAATACACCACCACCACCAGCCAGGACTGCTGACACAAAGCAGGTTGGGTCCATGGATTTATGCTTTTGATGCCAAATTCTAACCAAACCATCTATGTGCCTCAGCATAAATTGAGATTTATCAGACCAAGGCTATGCTTTTCAAGTCTTCATCTGTCCAATTTGGGTGAGCCTGTGCCCACTGCAGCCTCAGCTTTGCGTTTTTAGTTGACAGGAGTGGAACCCGACATGATCTTCTGCTGTCGTAGCCCATATGCCTCAAAGTTCAACATGCTGTGCGTTCTGAGATGCTTTTCTGATAACCACAATTGTACAGGGTGGATATTGGAGTTACTATAGCCTTTGTGTTAGCTAAAACCAGTCTGGCCATTCTCCTCTGACCTCTCTCATCCGTCCACAGAACTGCCGCTCACTGGGTTTTTCTCACACTATTCTGAATAAACTCTAGAGACTGTTGTTTGTGAAAATCCCAGGAGATCAGCAGAAATATTCAAACCAGCCTTTTCGACAGCAGTATTCATGCCTCAGTCAATATCACAGAGATCACATTTTTCCCTATTCTGGCATTTGATGTGAACATTAACTGAAGCTCTTGACCTGTATCTGCATAATTCTATGCATTATGTTGCTGCACTGTGATTGGCTGCTTAGTTAATTGCATGAATAAGCAGATGTACAGGCATCTCTAATAAAGTGCACAGTGAGTGCTTAGTGTGTGTATATACAATGATCAAGTTATTTCTTTCTTATATACAGTTGCAAGAAAAAGTATGTGAACCATTTGGAATTATGTGGATTTCTACACAAATTGGTCATAAAATGTGATCTGAGCTTCCTCTAAGTCAGAACAATAGACAAACGCAGTCTGCTTAAACTAATACCACACAAATATATGTTTTCATGTTTTTATTGAACACTACATGTAAACATTCACAATGCAGGTGGAAAAAGTATGTGAACCCTTGGATTCAATAACTGGTTGACCCTCCTTTGGCAGCAGTAACATCAACCAAACGTTTCCTGTAGTTGCAGATCAGACCTGCACAACGGTCTGGAGTAATTGTTAACCATTCCTCTGTGCAGAACTGTTTTAGTTCAGCAATATTCTTGCTGAAGGGTCAACAAGTTATTGAATCCAAGGGTTCACATACATTTTCCACCTGCACTGTGAATGTTTACATGGTGTGTTCAATAAAAACATGAAAACATATAATTATTTGTGTGGTATTAGTTTAAGTAGACTGTGTTTGTGTATTGTTGTGACTTAGAGGAAGATCAGATCACATTTTATGACCAATTTGTGCAGAAATCCATATAATTCCAAAGGGTTCACATACTTTTTCTTGCAACTGTATGTTGGTTTCTTGGGGCTCCTGGGGAAAAAACCACTCTTTTAACAGAACATTATGTTTTGATGGGTTTCTTATATTGGGTTCTTTCTGTGCAGGATTCATGTCTCATGACTTCTGTTTCAGGAATCCTGATCTTGTTCTTTGTTGTTCTCGGCATTGACGTATTAACAAAGGTATTTTGATTTTAACTTCACACGGTGACATTTTTGCATTTACTGTAGGTGCAAGAGGCAGCCAGTTTGGCAGATGTGCCAGTCTCCTTTGTGCTACCAGTCAAGAACTACATGAGTGAGCTGACAGTGAACCGGGACACCGATATCCTCATCTTTAGTGCAGTCCGGCAAATACTATTTGCCATCGATGACACCTTTGAGGTCTAGTCAACCTTCTTGGAGACTTCAGCATTTGTGATAATGTTCTTTTCTATGTGCCACTAAGCCAGCTTATATTCTCTTATTTCCCTCCTACTAAATAGAGGGAAAAGTTCATATAAATATAAAATGTTCATATAAAGAGTGCACCAAAATATTGGTGTACTGTACAGACACTATCCACTGTTGTGTTGTATGCTTTATGAAAATGAGTGAACTATAAGGCTTTGACTGCTATGCTGTTCTAAATGTAGTATATTGGAAATCAAAATATCAGTAAAATTAATCATAATTTTCATACCTATCCAGGTTCATAAAAAACTATTCAAATGTTTAGGACATAATAATATACATGACATCTAATCCAAACCTGTCACTATATATGTGAAAGGCTGTTTAGGGTCCAAAGAAAGCCAGTTTGAAGAACATCAACAGACAATTTCCCCACAGGGATCAATAAAGTATGATGAGGATGATGATGATTGATTATTTTATTAAATCATTTTGTTGAGTATTGTGGGCTCAAAGCTTCATGCAAGCTTTCAGATTTTTGGAAACTGTAATACTTGCATATTTATGATTAACGTTGTATTACGTGTTATGACTGTTACAGGTACAATTGAAATTTAACAGATAGGCTCACGTAGATATGATCTATATTATTTTGTCATTATGCAAATTCTAATGCAGGGTTTTATAAGGGTGGT
The DNA here is from genome assembly GCA_026776945.1 of Isichthys henryi. Taxonomy (NCBI): domain Eukaryota; kingdom Metazoa; phylum Chordata; class Actinopteri; order Osteoglossiformes; family Mormyridae; genus Isichthys; species Isichthys henryi. The sequence continues at coordinate 18,263,321 of JAODJX010000041.1, forward strand.
GGTTATGTATGTGATGGCTTTTGCCAAACAGACTCATTACAGGGCACACACAGACACACACCATCCCATGACCCTGAATTGGACAAAAGACTATGGAAGATAGATGGATGTAGGTTTGTTGTGTAAATACCTTGTATACACCTTCAGACCAGTAGAAGGACTGCTGTTTTGTTACATTTGCACCACCCATCTGAATACTCATGAATATCATATGGTTCTGGGACCAGTCTGCCACGAACATTTTTTCCTTAAGACGATAACTTAAAAATATTTCACAGATCTTTTTCATCCTTTGCAGAGGCATTGTATGGGTGATAACCTGGAACTTTTCAAATATGGAGACAAACTGCCCCAAAATGGAAGCAGCACTGCTTAATGGCAGATAAGGGAAGGGTGACTGCAGATGAAATTTGACCTTGTGAGTGCAATAAGTCAAAAACAGTTTGATGGATCATCCACACAATATTTTTTGCAAAGTAGAATAATACTTTGCAAAAAATATTGTGTGGATGATGTACACCTGATTTAATTTTGAGACAAAATACCCCAAAATCTCCAAACTGCACAAGACACTTGACCTTATGAACAGGATAACTCAATTTGGACTATTACTCTATTTACTCTATTTCACTATTTGTCAAACCTTACTAGGTTACATAATGTAACTACACAGCTATTCATCATTTATTATATTGATGGCCTGGTGAGAGGGGATCCCCTCAATAGATTTCACCAACCTTAGGGGTCCCCATTGTTTAAGTTTGTTGCCGTATACACCTTTAAGAAGGTAACTCAAAGAGTTTTTGACAGATGTGACAAACTGTAACTGACAATATTTTGAGATAGATTTCCCCAAAATTAAAGCAACATTGTCTAGTAATGACAAAGAGAAATACTGCCTCATTTACTTGACATTTTTACTGTCATAATTCAAAAGGTATTAAACAGAATACCTCGAAGGTTCACCATGGGAAGTCCAAACTAGTAAAATCACAGTAGATAAAGTAAAATTTTATATAATCCGGTATAAATGTGGAAGGTCCAGCTGATGTCAGGGCAGGCAAGTGAGAAGTTGCTTCCTTTGGTGGGATGGAGGGGTGGTGCGGTTCAATAGCCGGCAGGTGAGGAGGGCAGATGTGTAGCCAGGCTGGGCAGGCAGGCAGGGAACTGCCCACCATCAGCAGCTCCCAGACAGAGAACTGAACAGTGCATTAATAACACTATATGACAAATAGATTAAATTATACGAGGTATTTTGTAGAGTGGTATGGAGATAAGGAGGCTCTGACAGGTCTAATTACTTATGGTAGTTTAACTAGGCAGCAAAGGTGGGGGGGGGACAGGCATGAGGAATCCCTGAGCACCAGCACTCCAACAGCACATGGGACATGTGAAGCTGTTGTGGTTTTTCCTTCCCTGCCAATCAGGAGTCAGGAGCCGCTTGTGTAGATCTTCAGATTCAGTCTTTATTGCAACAATGAGGTTACAACCCAGGCTGGACACCCTGCAGGAGTGTGTCCAATACTGTTTTACACCAATTTTTATACAAGTTCTTATTCAACAATATCTCGTTACTTGAGCATGATCATTCCTTCAACCATTCACAATCTTTGGTTTCCCCCCACAGTCCAAAAACATGCTGAGACTAATTGGAGTTGCTAAATTGTCCGAAGGTGTGCATGTGTGAGTGAATGGTGTGTGAGTGTGCCTTGTGATGGGCTGGCCCCCCATCCTCGGTTGTTCCCTGGCTCGTGCCCATTACTTCCGGAATAGGCTCCGGACCCCCTGCAACTCAGTAGGATAAGCGGTTTGGAAAATGGATGGATGGATGGATATTTGTCCTTCAACATAGTGATAAGGTATAACACTAATAAAAGTGAATATTCATACATCATCATGGATGATGGCATACTTTTTAATAATATAATAATACTTATATTCTACGTTATATAGTGCTAAATAATATTCCATAAAGCCAGATCACAGAACTGGGTGGGGACAGGTATGAGGAAAAAACAGTAAACTGCAAATATACTCTAATAATAGACAATTCAGTGCCTTATAGGTAAGCAGTGGACCCTCATAGTTGATACAAAACCTAACCGACAGCCAGTGGAGTGAGGCCAGTACAGGATTGATACGCGCATGTTTCCTAGTTCTTGTTCGGACTCTTGCTGTAGCATTCTACACCAAGTGGAGTTGGTTTAATGATGCAGAGGCACAGCCAACCGACAGGCTGTTGCAGTAATCCAGTCTAAAGGTTATAAAGGTGTGTACTAATTGTCCTGCATCCTGAAGTAAGAACATTATTCTAAGTTTTGCAATATGCCTCAGATGGAAGAAAGCTATATCAACCACGTTATTTATATGAGCATCCAGCGATAAGGCTCGTTTAAACGTAATATAATTTAAGAAGAACAATATGTGATTGCGCAGTCACATAATAAACGGGCTGTTCAGTTTCGTTTTTTTCGAAGCGTCAAACTTTCGATTCGATGTTCCGGCGTCTCAGCGAAGTGGAAGTACACAAATTTCACGGCAAGTATCGCAAGGTGTATTTTGTATTGTCAGTTCCGTCTATCTTGCCTGCAAAACTAAGGATCTTTTATGTTTTATATAGGCCTAGCATATATTGTATACCGTTAATGCAGCTCAATGGATTTCGGAATCTCTCGAATGACTCTACAGACGGAAAAGCGGCTGGTCAAGTTGTTTCCTAGCCGTGTGAGTTTATGTCTGCTGTACCAGGGAAGTCGCCACGGATTCAACATTAGTACTATTCAACAAAAAACGCAGAAGCAGAATAGCCTAATTTTTCTGACTTACTTAGAATCAGGGACAATCATGGGAGGATATTTAGGAGAATTTCCAGGTTTACTTTACAGCTGTGCTCAAGATAAAAAGGCGTTTGTTTTTTCAGTGAGTCAGAAAAGCGCGATCCATTTCCCGGTGTTGGATCACTGTCAAGCTTTTAATAGGAAATATAATGAAAATATACTATCCTTCGGAGAATGCCTTAAAATGGAAATGAAGAATGATAGCTGTTTGGTAAAAGTTGGCAATGACGTGGTTTATAACACCAGCTGGCCCGAGATTACCGAGTCTTGTGTGGATGTGGAGATACATCGCGTACAGGGTAGGCACATTTTATACCACATATTTTGTTAATGCTTTCAACAGATTGTTTTCATGTTACTGTACTTTAAGTGAAGTTAATAAATACTAACCTCCTAAATCGTCTCAATGCACTGTGTGACTAATTGACTATACCCCAGACGCTGGAGATCTGATGCTTCGACCGTGGAGGGAAATGTCATGGACAGAGACGTGAGTTTTTTTGTTTTGTTTTGTTTTGTTTTGTTTTTGGGGTGGGGGGAGGTGGTGTTTTCTCTCCCCCTCTTATTTGGCAAAATGTACCGACCCAGAATTCTTGCTTTGCCCCCAGGGACCACCAAAATATAATAGATCAGACCTATACGCAGCCCCCTACAACCAATGTGTGATTTTGTAGGTAACTAAAACCTAAGGAGGAGGGAATGGTTTAATAGTTTTGGCTTCAGATGGGTCCCTCTTTTATGTTTTTGGGGAGTGAGGGAATATTATTATAGTTATAAAACTTCTGCACCAAAACAGGGAAATCGTCAGCTGATGTTTGTGGTAAAACATCTTCATGTCATTATCCATAAATGGAATTATCATAAATGAATACTCACTGATTTCTAGTTACAGGGAAAATTTGAGGAAGGATCTGGCCTTGTACAAACCTGATATTGCAGGGTTGAGCCAGGTCCGGGCTCTGCTACTGGGACCAGTGGGGTCTGGAAAATCCAGTTTCATCAACTCCATTAAGTCAATGCTATGCAGACACGTGGTCAACTTGCCCATCTCTGGCAGTGGACCTGACGGTTTCACTAGTAAGGTACGATATAAGTGTATCATCATCTTTTTTAGGTGGGCATTTGGGGTGGGGGCCAGGATATCTATCATAATGAAAATCAGCACATGATGTCATAGATGGATAACTGGTATTGTTATTGTATTTAGTAATAAAACTGAGTAAAGCAGACGGATAAAAGGTTTTGCTATGGAGAATTATTTAAATGTTCTTTAGTTACTGGTTTCTACAGATATATATATCTATCCATCCATCCATCCATTTTCCAAACCGCTTACCCTACTGGGTCGAGGGGAAACCAAACCGATGCCCTTGCAGCCAGCTGATCTGGGATCCTCCAGTTTGTTTCTCTCCTTATAACTGCATTTGTTTCCATTTTTCATTTGTCATCTTGCTTCCTTTATAATCGGGACTTTCAATACTATAGAACTGTTAAGTTATATTTTCTGGAAGTGCAGAATAGCTTGTAATGTCATATATAAAATGTAATCTGAAATTATTTAGTTTGTTCTTTGAAATTTTGTACAGGAGCATAGTGGAGAAAAATACTGAAATAGTTGGGATTGTCATGGCACATTTTGACTAACATGATTTAGCATGTGCCTAGAAAGAATCCATGATGACACAGAGAAGCATGTAAACTTCACAGACATGGGGGGGTCAATCTCACAGTGTTACCCACTGAGCAAACTATGAGAAAAAGGCTTTAGAAGCCACAGTGGGAAGGATTGCTGTGAGTTAACCATCACCCCACAAACAATTTTTCATTATAAGAATGTTTACCAAATGTTACAATTATGGTATGTAAATGTTAAAGGTGTCCAGTTTTGCTGACATTCCCAGAATGTCAGCCTGGAAGTACCACTACAGTACAATTAAGAATAACTATGTAGAAACAAATGAAGGGTGTAGCAGAGCAGTGGATGACACTGCCACTTTACTCTTCTGAGATTAAGGGTTCAAGGCTGGATGGTGTGTTGGTAGTATACACATATAGTACATCTATAAAATAACTTTATTATAAAATAGTGTTTTTCAAAATTAATTATGTTTAAAAGATGTTCAGGTAATAATGTTACTGTGCTGACATTGACGGAACCTTTGTTAAAATGTATAAAACATTGAAGTAATGTTCCATTAACGTTACAGTAAAAACGTTCACTGCCAACTCTGAGAATACCTTTAAATAACGTTAATTCTGGGAACGTTCCCTGTTAGATGGATAGGTACTATAATGGTTCCTCTTAGGGTAAACCAGACAGTGATGAACACTGCATGTTTTGAGGTTTCAGTACTCCCATCACTAGCATTAAGCATTTAAAATCAATCCCTCTCTAACCTCAGTCTCTGCGCTCCCCTGTAGCTGAAGTCCTACCCAATCCGGGCAGAGAAAGGAGGCCAGCCAATAGCGCTGACTCTGTGTGACGTAAGGAGCCTGGGGGACACTGAGGAGACTGGACTGAGCCTGCATGATGCCCTGGCCGTTATCAAAGGACACGCACCAGAAGGATACAAGGTGCGTCAGCCATTTTGGTACATACAACATAGTGCTGAGTAGTATGACAAGAAATTTGTACCACGGTATTATTTTTATCATTCTGGTGGTGTCATTGTATGTTACAGAATTTTTTTTCCCCAAGTTCACCCTTATTGTGTCAGCAGGCATTTTATATCAAAAAGATATGTTTACGAATGTTTTTAAAATGTCTGTATTAATTATTATTTAAAAATATTTACATTTAGCTTGATAGTATAACCAACATGTTTTATTAGATGTATAACGTATATTCAGGATGTACTCATGCAGCCATAAAAAATAATAATGTAATAGAATTGTTAAGTTATTGCTCATAAGTAATATGTGACCATTCAAATTCAATATAAATTCTTCTACAGGGGACAGTAACTGGAATAGTGTTTCAGGATGATTTTTAACCCTTGGGTTGTTGCTTCTGTATGGCTAGTATATTAGTGGCAATGAACCCAACCCTTTCATCTACTAGCCAGTTATCCAGTAAGCAGTCAGTGTGTAGCTCAGCAGCGTACGGATTGCCTGTCGAGAAGGGTGCGTTGTCTATACAGTAATTTGTTAGCTGGTATTTATGCTAAAACATATGCAAGTCAACATCCATAAACAAAAGTAAAACGCTCATGTGTAATTGCAGGGAAAGTTTTTAAAAAGAATATGTGCCTGTCTGGTAGGTTGTAGGTTCTAATCCTAAAACCAGCAGAGCTACTGAGCTAGGCCCTTAACCCAAGATTCTCCAGGTAATGCTACACATTTCTTCCCTGAGCTCACCTCAAGCTCTGATCACCAAAACTTGTCTTACATGCAAGATGTGGTGTATAAAAGCTATTCAATTGCCCCCAGGAATAAACCAGGACAGGCATGTTCTCTGGTCAGATGAAATTTGAACTGTTTCACCATAATTAGTACTAAGTATGGAGAATGAGGGGTGAGGCTCTCAATCCAAAGAGCACCATCCCAACTGTGAAGCACGGGGGAGGCATCATCATGTTGTGTGGGTGTTTTGCTGGGAAAGGGGCTGGTGCACTTAGATAGCATCAAGGAGAACAGGAGCATTATCTGGAAATTCTGAGGCAGTACCTCAAGACATCGGATAGAAAGCAAAAGCTGGGTCTTCCAACAGGACAATGATCTTAAGCCTACCTCCAAAAACATAACAAATAAACAAACAAAATGGCTTACAGACAACAATGTGAAAGTATTGGAGTGGGCATTGCAAAGCCGTGACCTGAATCCCATAGAAAATTTAACTAAAATGAAAAACGAACAAGGACCCCCACAAATTTAACTCAACTTACACCAGTTCTGTCACAAAGAATGGGATATAATTCTGTCAAAATATTATGAGAAGATTGTGGAAGGCTACCACATTTGAAAGTTAAACAATTAAAAGGCAGTACATGAACCACCGATATATGTACATTTTTGACCCACTGTCAATCTGACATGGCTTTAACTCAAAGTCTAACCAGGAGATTTTAAAACACACCCAATACAGCTGAAAATGGAAGAAGTGCTGAAAATAAGAACATAAGAACTATACAAACGAGAGGAGGCCATTCAGCCCATCAAGCTCGCTTGGGGAGAACTAAACTAATA
>JAODJX010000041.1:18270442-18287062 GCA_026776945.1 Isichthys henryi
AGTGACAATGTCCCACTGCATTCCTGGTAGATTAAAATCTCCCATAACTACCACATCATTTTTATTGCTCATAATCCTAATAATAGACACAGATATTTGTCAGTAATGATCAGATGCCAGTCAGATTCGGAACCAAATGTTCATTTCTTCCCAGTCACTGTTTCCAGCTCCAACTAATGGTGAGGCCGCATGGTGTGCACCTGTACATTTCAAAGTGCTTCTGTTTCGTTGATTTATAAAACATGCTTTTAATATTTGTGCACAGTCAGCAAGCTGGACAAAGGAGTGACAGGGTACAGCCTGTGAGCTGCCAGTTACCCATCCTTCAGCTAGATTGCACTGAGGCCTGTAGAGGGCAACATTATCCATATGAAGCACGTTTAGTTTACCACCAAGAAAGTCATTGTATTTAGTAATGGTCACAGTCCAAAATCATCAGGTTAGGTAAATGTGTCTTTTATGCATGTGACCTAAACAATTCCCATAGATGCTTCTACTGGATTAAAAAAACAACCTAAAACCTAAAATGTATAAAATGTGAGCAGAGAAACCACCCTTTGAAACCCTCTCCGCTTTTAGTTTCAGAGCAAAGCACCCCTTCAGCCCAACTCCCCAGGCTACCGTGAAGACCCGGCTCTGCAAGACAAGATCCATTGTGTCTTGTTTTTTCTGGATGCGTGCAGACTCCACTCTTACAGCAAGGAATTGAAAGACACACTGAAGAAACTTCACTGGGAGTCCTCAGATTTGGGTCAGCTGTTAGCATTTGTTTATTCTTACATACATACATACATACATACATACAAGCAAACAAACATACGTGTGTGCATAGGATGATCACCGCATTGTTTGGCAATGCCATCATGTGGTGGCATGAGGTGGGGTAAGCCATATTGTAGTGCCTGGACCGGGACACCTCTATTTTCTAGAGGTTCTTAAGGTTGGAGGTGGAATACTGCGGTGTCCTTTAAATACAAGAAGCATTGTAAGGTTACTAGTTTGCTGCAGTTGATGGAATTATACAGTGTCTTGCAGATTGTGATGCAGCACAAGGAACATTTAAAACCAACCATCTTTATAACAGGTGTTTATGTGTAGGGAGGGGAAGAGAGAAATACAGTGGGACCATGGGCTTATGCCCATGCATGACTGTGGTAACAGGTGCCCCTTGCTTCTTCTCCAGGCATACCGCAGCTGATCCTGCTCACACACGTGGAGCTAGCTGGCCCCACAGATATGCAGAACATCTATGCCAGCCACAAAGTGCGGGAGAAGGTACTGTGACATGTAGGCAAGCACCAAAATCCCTAGGAAACCAGCTAAAAATGATACACTGCAGCTCAGCATTCGGGGCGGGAACGACTCTTTCTGCCAAACAGTAACCACTTTACTCTATTTTTCACTAGGCATGATTTCAGTTAGCCAGCATTACACAAGTACACTGTAGCAGCATGAGGTTAGCAAGCTTGTACTGGAAACATACTGGCATTTAAGATCTTCTACTCACTGCAGCGGTTTGTGTCTTTGCACTCGTTCAGATGGAAGAAGCAGCGGAGATGGTCGGGGTCCCACTGTTTTCTGTGCTGCCAGTTAAGAACTACGCCAGCGAGCTGAACGTGGACTGCAACAGCGACATTCTCCTGCTGAGCGCAGTCAGCCAAATTCTGCATGCTGTCAACTGTGCTTTTGAGGACTAATACGCCCCTCCCCCTACTGTTTCTCTAAGAATTCTGACCTTTCTCACTGCATTTAACCCAAAGGAAAATGAGCACAGGGGTGTTGGCAATACATACAGTACCAGTACAAAGGTGCTTCTGAGTATTCTGACTGGTATTTAAGTGATCTAAATTGTCCTTATTCGGTTTACAGGTCTGCTAAACATCAGGCAATGTACACATCCGGCTTATTTACCCATTTCCAAAGTTAACTCTGCCATTTTCTAGTAAACGTGATAAGCAAATGTACAGCATGTGGTTCATTTTGACACACACTACCAGTCAAAAGTTTCTGTACATATTTTCTACATTTGCATGTTACTCAACATTTACAAAAATACACTATTATTTGCTAACAAATAAATTTACAGCATGCTCACCATTTGAGTACCTTTATTAGCAAGAAAAATGTCATATCTTTGATTCAAAGTAACCTCCTCTAGCAGTTATAACAGCAGGGAAAATGAGGCATTCTTTCTACAAGGGTCATTAAATACTGCTCTGTTTCATCATATGAAACAGTTACCTAGTACATTTATAGTAAAAGGACAGCCTAGAATTTCACTGCCATTACCACAGAACCAGTTAATAGAATGTCAGATATGCACTGTTACATACTCTTTCCACGTTATAAAGGAAACTCATTTCATTTGATATTCATTTATTGGTGTTCACTCAACTTTTCCATTTATTTCATTTATGAAAGATTGGAAAGTGCTAAAAACCTGTTGCGTGCAAAAACTTGACTGTGTATCCCCCCACCCCCTAAAATAACAGCTACCCCAGGAGAGTAATTGAAGCTGTGCATTAGATATAGAACACATGGGTTCAATGGTTTGTTTTACTGACCACCCAAGAAAGCAACTGCAGTCATTCAAATTACTCAAATATAATCCCAACTTTATTCCATCATCTGGGAGAATGAAAGCTAGACCATCAGTAAAAACAAACCATTATAACAACCATAATGAAATCAAATCCTTTGCATAATATTACAACTTTCAGATACTATCGCTACTGGAGATAGAGTCTTTGCATTGCTCCATCTTAATTAATTTATAGTTTTTATAAAAAATTAAAAGAAATTAAAATCCGCTTTTAAAAAAAAAAAAAAAAAAAAAAATCTAAAACTGAATATAAAAGAGCACACAGATGGAAGCTCAGGGCAGCTAGCATGCAGGAAATGGTCAGTAATGGTTGCATGCCTTTTCCAACACAATGCCGGCAGACTCCAGAGGCTTTGCCAAAGGTGTAGGTCATCTCCTACTCCCTGGGGATTCCCGCCACCACCTCAGACTCTATGCCACAGTGGTCCTTACCTCTGAGGATCTTGAAGAACCCTAGAATGGAAAGCAACAATTAGTTCTGAAGATTTTAAGCGTGGATACATTTGCCTACTGCAGAACAGCACAGGTCTTACCATTGTCACCCCAGTCAGTGTTCCAGGAGTTAGCAGCCAGCCAGTAGGGGGTGCCATTCTCTTCACCCCAGCCAAGGATCTTGATGGCATGGCCACCAAGAGCAGACCCTGTGACATGCTGATACACACCTGGAGACAAGAGTGAAAAACTCATTAATGGCAAAACATTTCTGACAACAAAAATAAAAAAAAATACCATCCAGAGTCACTAAAATAGTCTTGGGTATGAACATGGTGAATAGTCCTACCGGTCTTGTACAACAGGAAGTCCTCAAAGACTGTAAAAGCAGCCTCGACTGGCCCATTCTTGTACAGCTCAGACATGATCTGCTCCTGCTCTGAGGGTACACTGTATGAATGTTTTCCTGTGGAGATCCATGAAACAATGGCAGAGAACTTTAGATTTCTGAAAAAAATCAGACCAAGCACTGATAAGCCCTGCCCACCCAGGCTGCTTCTCCTTTACAGTTTCAGGCAAAAAAACAGTAAAGGTCAACTCCATTTACAAATGGAGATGAGCCCTATTTACAGATGGAGTTCATTTATAAACTATTCACTACAAAGTGAGTCGTCATGGTAAATGGGAATTGACTGGCTACATACCCTGTAAAATCAAGTGAATTACAGAAGTGTTAATATACCAGCACACTATCCCCTTACCATAGTGTTTATCTTGCTTGTAGGAAGGACTGTACCCAGGTTCACACTGGGCTATACATTGTGGGGTATCACCACCTTCTCCCGTGCAGGGAGGGCGACTGCCATTCACATGGTGCTCACAAGGGGGGATAGTGTAGGGGCGGCAACCTGCAGAAAACCATAGGGTCAGATGACAGATTTGGGCCTTTGTGGGGTCTGCGTCACCTTATCCGATGGCTAGAAGCCTCACCGATATGAGAATCATACAGGCCGCCAGACACGAGTCCTTCATCCGTCCAGTACTGCCAGGCAGCAGAAGGGTAGCCACCATTGCACCTAGACAGGAGGAGCATTAAGTCAAAGGTCACAACTCAATATTAAATATCAACCCCCCCCAAGGAAAAAAAAAAGTAGCATTCTTTAGAGAACAAAACAGGTAAATATGTCCTGAAGATAACAGATTTATCAAATCTCTCTCACCCCATGCCACAATCTTCACAGCAGGTCAAAAGGTCTTCAGAGGAGATCTCCACGCTGATTTTACCGTTGCTGTGGATGCACAGTCGGTCAGAGATGGCTTCAGTCGCACCAAAGGCCTGCAAGCAGAGTAGTGTCGATTCACATGAGATACCAGTACGAGCCCTTGAAGACTGTCGTTACTACAGGACAAAGTTTAGCAGAGATCAAACACTGCCTCAACTCCACCATCTTAACCCAGCACATGATATCAGGGACTTTTTTTATGATGAAACTTCTTAACGGGATTTTTTGCCAGGGACATTACCCAGCAGGAGCCACAGGAACCCTGGTCTCTTATCTCCTTCAATGTGGGGCAGTTGGGCCACTGTTCCCTTGGGTCAAAGTTCTTCGGTAGATTTACCTCTCCGGCATACTGTACCCTACAGAGAACCAGAATCCTCAGTTAGTCAACCATAACAGCTACAAGAACCCAAAACACATGTAAAGGACAGCAAAGAACGCACATGACTGGGAGCTTTGGGCCCTTCAGAAGAGTTCCACACAGCCGCTTCACGTAGCTGTAGTCAACATTGTGGAAATTGTGTCCAGCCTTTTGGGGCAAGAATGACAGCCAAAGTAAGAATTTTTTTTTATAAAATTAAGATCGAAATGATGCGGCCTTCAGGTTAGTGGTGAATATAAAAAGGCAACTTTTTTTGAAGCCGATGCCCTACATTTCAAACTATTCCCCAAATATTTCCACACATTTATTAACCTATAGAAGAGTCAAACATATTGAGAACTGCTGGTTTGCTTAATTTGTAACTATACAGTGTCACAAGAGTAACAGAAGAGATTATAAAAATATATTCACGCGAGAGATCAAATGTAACATTTGCTGTCCCACAGTGGGTCTCACGTTACAAGCTTATTCTGCACTATTCTGCTGGGACCAGCCGTCACGCCTGATTTGCATTCTGCAGCCTCGACTTGCTGAGAGGTTATGAATACCAGGGCACTGATGTACATCTACTAAAAGCACTTCACTTAAAGTGGATAGTAGTGACGACATGCATTTCATGACATTAGCCAAAGTTAATGCAATCACAAGAAATAATGCATAATAGCATGATGCAGAGGTCCAGCAGCTGTATGACAAACTTCTTCAGACTACATTATCCACATCACAAGCAATAATGTTAATTGAGGCGTTTACCTTCCATGTGGTATTGGCCTTGTTTATGTAGTTCACCATTTCATGGGATAAGGGATGCAGACGGGGCCTTGCCCAACTTACTGACAGAGCCGAGAGAAGACACAGGAGTGCAACGGGCCACATTCTGAGCGAAAAGAGAGATTGAAAACAGTCTTTAAAACTTAAAAGAAATTCCTGGGACCGCACAGCCAACATAGCCATAAATAAATAGATAAAAATAACATAAAAACTGAAATAAAACAATTCAGCATCCATCAACGTGTCTACACATATACAAAGATGACTAAACAAAAATAAAAAAATCTATCCAAACTAGTTCCAGACGTATCCGGGCTGCAGATGTACCGGGCATTTTCCCGTACACATTACGCAATATTAAATCCACCCTGGAGGCAGAAGCGCAACAATACAAGGCAATTCTCATGAAGTCATTATACTCATATCCGGGATGTTAACCAGAATCAAAATGTTTCTCTGCTAGACGAGGAATCCTACGCCAAACAGCGGACCACAAAAAACTACCTTTATCGCCACTAACCTAGAACTATTTCATTACAAAGCATATGTCACCTACGCATGAAAACAATCAATTATGAATACTTTAAATATGAGCCCTCGCCTAGTAACACATTAAGAATACCAGAGAGTACAAAAGTCAGCGGGCTAAACGCCGAGGAAAATTTAACCAGTAAATAAATGGAGAGCGATAACGTCAGGGGAATCAACGAGCGAGAATGGAGTCCTGCAACTAGCATTACATACCCTTGAAAAAGTCAAACGTATTTATTGCTGAAATACATACAAGACACTAACATCGCAAATGACCAGAACACACAGACAAAAGCAAATGCGCATATTACGAACATATCCGGCTAATAGCTAAAATGTGCGCATCTACAATGTTTATCATAACCTTAATTAGCCGACAAGACACAGTTTTTTATTTTATTTTTTGCAACATGGATGAAACACGGTACCTGTCTCGTTAGTCGGCAATGAAAAAGACAAAGGCTGTCAGTGCAGAAACCCTGATATATATCACACAATCAAGGAAGTTCACTACATCAAATAAGCACAGCGCGGATCACGTGACTGGTCACATGACCCCCCCCCCGTGCCAGTCCTGTGACTCTCATGTGATCGGTTCCTTCGCTTGTTTTACCTACCGGTTTTACCAAATCATGGTAAATCAATCGTGTTTTACCAAATGTGATTGCCTAAATGCACAACACATACAGTTAGACCAAGTACTTTTATCCAACGGGAAATATAGATTTGTTTAAATTAGTGTTAGACCGTCCCTTGTTCGTCCTACTGACCCTGCGATTTGCCCGGCAGCCTTTCGATTACAGGCACAGTCTTAAAATCCAGAGCCACATCCGTAATGAAATTGCTGAGTGTCTAAATTACTTGTGAACTTCACCCTCGGACATAACTTTCGTTAATACATATTAAATCTTTCTTCTTGCCATTTGATTAGTAACTGCTGGTTGCAATTAATTTGAATTATGCTTAGTATATACTGATTAATTTTTGGGTTTAAGAACAGATATATAAAGACGAATTCCATGCAGAATTATTTAAAAACATGAACTGTCCTACCCGCATCAGGCTAAGTCTTGTGACATCCTTCCCAGCAGAGTAACATGCAGCGTGATCACTCAGCTTAGGTCAGCGCTCCGACAAACTTCTTTCCGTCATACGGGGACATTTGTTTGCTTTACCAAAAATAGTCATTAAAATACTGCATAGAAATCATAAGTTTCTGTCATCAAATCGGTAAAGTCCGGTTAATCGTTATGGCTAATTTGATTTAACCACCTTTGTTGAACCTGATCGAGTAGCTCAAAGGTAGAAATATTCATGAGACATTCACTGAGATGTGGATTTATCTGTTCAATTCACTACAAAAATGACGATAACACTCAAACACGTTCACAAAACATTTTATGACTGTGAAATGACGTGCAAATATTGGATATTCCTCGTTTACATAGAGATGTTTATGGGATGGGATGACACTGTCATCGTCGAAATCTGTCATCGTGATATAGTCTGCTCCACTATATTTACGCACTCTATTAGATTTTCACCGTTCGCTGCACTTAAATAGAAGTACAAAATAAGGATGTCTAAACAAGGTAATTCTTTTGAAGAAAATCGAGACCCAAATCCAAGTTGGGAGATAGTTATACACCAACAAACCATTATGCGTTCTCGCTGTCACAAGCGCTATACAAATTAAACTAAATTATTATTTAAAAAATTACTATTATTATTACACGTGAAACATGTACATGCACATTTGTAAAAATGAAATGAAAGGGGCAATGCCCTGGGTTTTCTATGGAGTTGTGTGTGTGTGGGGGGGGGGGAATCCTTTGCTGACAATGGCTTTAGAGCCACAATACTTAACCACTCAGTTTCCATTTGTGATTAAATTGAGTAAAGGACACCTGCAAACTAACGCTTATCAGGGGGAAAGAACGCAGCAGTGTGACAGATACAGTATCACTTCATGACGCCCCCCCCCCCCCCAAAAAAAAGAAACTTCGATTGAAACTCGCGCTCATTCTTCTGCACTGGAAAATATACGTTTTTCAGCAGTCTCCCAGGTGCACCCACTGATCACTTCTCACAGTTGCTTCGCGGATCGATGTTTTCCCGTTATCATAAAATGCCCAGAAAAACAGCTTCAATGAGTTTAATGGCTGTCAGACAAGAACCTTCGTCAGGATACAGTGTGACAAAAACGTCTGTTGCAGTACTTATTTCCGACTTCGTATGCAAAATGCATTCCAGCCTTCCATAAGAAAAACCTTATTCAAATCTGCTGCAGTTTAAAACAATAAAATATATTTCAATTTGTGTATCTAGTCCAGTATAAACCAGTATTTAATCTATATAGCAATATCACAGGATTTTCAACGAAAAAAATCCCAAATAGAAGGGAAACGACATTAACAACTGCTGAGAATCAAAGTCTAAGTGCTTAGTCCATGGGTGAGGGGCACAGGATATAATGCAGTAACACCCTTAATGGAAGACCAGGCCATCATTTTGGATATTTCATATCTTCATGTAAAATCATCATCTTTCATCAAGTTGGAAAACAAATTCCTTGTCTTTTTCCATCAAATCTGCTTAGCCTGATTTGCGTTATCAAGGTTTACAATGCGGGACCCTCTAGAAGAGTCTGTTTACAGTGAATGGTTTGGTTGATTGGTTAAAAAGAGTTAACCTTTGTACAAAACAGGAAAAAAACACAACCCTGCTAAGTAGTGAACCATTCAAAACCACACACACCCACACAAGGACACTTGGAGAATCCTCACTGAGGACAGCGTTACACTGATATCTCAGATACACAGTGTCATACATCCCATAAAGTTTTCCTTTAGCATAAATCAAATCACATACTTTTCCCAAGAAAATTGTAAATCAACCTCATATTTGGGTACGTGAACTTCTGTTAAGACTAGATGACAACCCTCATTACGTTACATTTCCTGTAAATATTTCACACAAGAATTTGCCATAGATTTACCTAATGACTCTCATTCTCTTAAGTCGAAACCAATCACCAAAGAACCCATTTTGGAATGAGGGGTGATGTGAACAGAGAAAGAGCTCCCAAAGCTCAATATTCTGGTTGCCCTTGGTAAAAGACTGGTATGCACTGAGCAAGGCAGCAGAGGGAATGAGAGTATGTCACATTCTCCTATAAATCTCAAACCAGCAACCAGAACCTCATCATATTTCACACGCGACAATTAATGAAACAAGCGTGAATTATGGCAGGTTTGCAAGAGGCCTTTCCAAGGAGCAGCAGCCCTGCTGGGGGTCTTTCCACGGTTCCCAGGGTTGTCCTCTCAGTGTCCCTGCATGTCTGTCGCAGTGGGGTTCTGCCCCGCCATGGCACTCAGGTACTGCCAGCTAATGGCCGCTAATAGCATGGCAGCTGAGAGGTAAAAGGGGGAGAGGTGGTGGCCCCGAGACTGCAGTGTCTCCTGGGTAATTGTCTTCCCCCGTATCAGCTCCAAGATCACCAGTGTCTTGTCTCGGGATGGGTCTGTGTGGGACACCTTCTGTAGTATCTGTTGAAATATGACAGAACAATCAGCACCAATGAAACCTACATATATGCAAGAATCCTTTATATTCCATTTGCACAAGTATGAGTACAAGTGCACCGGAATGCTTCTCTTTGCCTATCCCATCTTGCTCTCCATGAGACACAGTGCAAAAGTCAACTGGTGGGTCACCTCCCCTGGAGTTAAGGGTTGGGAATCTATTCTGCTGAGGCTTAGCCTGCTGAGCAACCCCTCCCCCCTCCACCTGCTCTGCATCGCTACTACGATGGGTTCATTAAAAGCAGCATTTCAATTCATCCATTCGCTATAAGCCAAAAGCTCACGCATACCTCCTGACTGTATTGAGAGATGATGGCCTTCACCGCATCCATGTTTGAGGCCTGCATCATCAGTGTTACAGCCTGGCCCTTACGAATCTTAACCACTCCCTGGAACACCTGAGGGTTGTTGTAGCACGCAGAAAGTGTCGCTATTGCCATCACCTGGTGAGAAGGGGTGTGTAACTTTTGTGGGATTTTACAATAGAACAAAATTTTGGCACATATACTTTGTTTGATAATTTGTTATAACAATTCATAAAAGACGTATTGTGTTATGCAAATTAAGAAACCAAGACAAATTAATTCAGTAAGTAAAAAAAAAATGCTTTCTATATTATTCAAATTAAGATATTTTAAAAACTCTCAAGCACTAAAAAAAGAAAAAATATCTGCTTTCACACGGGAAGGACAGTAGAATGATTCATATTTCTTGTACATGAAATATGGAAGTGATAAATGAACCATCTGCATGACAGTTAAAGGTCATGTGACAAGTCTGTGCTCCAAGATCTTTATTAAATAATCTTTATTTCACTCTACAATGACTGAAGGAAAATGCAATATCTTTACAAAGAACAACTGATACAAATATGATTCGTTACAAAATGCAGGCTATTCGGTTTTGTTGGAGGTTTCAAAATATCATTAGCACATACGCAAAAGTACAACCAAACATAACACAAGTTTGGTGGGGGGTGCTCTGGTGCCTCTTACCTGAGGGATGGCACAGAAGTTGAAGACGCTCTGGTTGCGGAGGCGAGTCAGGTAGCTGATGACGTCAGGAACGTGACGAAGTGCGTCAGTCACCAGCAGATTGAGGCAGGAAAGGGCCGCGTTTAGGTTCTGAGGCTGGGCTAGGTCCTCTAGCTTGGCGGCGAACTGACTCCAAGCCTACAGTGCAGCATCAGACCGAAATAAAGTAAAAAAAACTGTAGATCTGCTTACATACTGAGATATTATAAAACAGGGGTTTCCAACTGCAGTCTAGAGAGATCCAGCCCCTCACATTTTGGGGTTTCCCCTCATTTCACACACCTGATTCAACTTCTCTGCTAATGACCACCCATTTCTGCAGTTGAATCAGATATGGTGGAACAGTGAGAAAACCAAGCTCTGCAGGGCTGGGACTCTCCAGGACTGGAGTCTGAAATTCGTGTTACAAATATTCACCCAAGTCTCAATTCTTGGTGAACAAATGCTTGAAGTAGCAAGTTAATTTTGCAGAAACCTACCAAAGTCATAAATGAATTTTTATTACTACAGCTTGGGATGGGCATTGAAACGTACGTCTTTGGGCCAGAAGGATCGTCCCTCCTGCTGGTCCTCCAGGTAGTCTCGTATGATGTTGGTCTTCTGCAGAAACAGACCCATGGAGTTGGCCAGCTCAGTGTCCCTCCCAATCTCGGGGTCTTCCAGCCGGGAGGCAGAAAATAGGCGGGAAAGTCCAATGCCAACCAGGCCAGCCACATAGTGACAGTACTGTGGAGACAGGAATCATCAGTCTGATGAAATCTGCCACCTCTCTGGCAGGTTCTGTAAACATTTTTCAAAGAATTAATACAATTTTAACAAAAAAAACAAAAAAAAAAAAAAAGATCACCAGGACAATAACAATTTTGTACTTTTAAATTTATAATCTTAATCACTCTGCTAATTTTCCTATCTGTCTCTGTCTATTATTGTTTTATCTTTACCCTGCAACTTTGACCAGAATAAGTGTTTGGAAGATGGATGGACGGACAGATGTTTGTTTTGCTATTAGAATCTAAGCTACTGGAACATCCCTCTGGATGAATAAAGTAATATAAAAGTATCTCATCTCAATAAATTGTGGGAACACAGTAAACTGTGTGTGCGGAACATCTCCAAACTGCTACTGTTGTAAGAATGGCACTAAAAGTAAAAAAGCAATTACAGTGAGATTAATTTTCACTTTAACTGAGAGGGAAACACATATATGGGTCTAATTCTGCTCATCAACTTCTCATATCCTTCTCCTATAAATTAAACTTACTGCACTGACAGCAGAATGGACCCTCACTCTCTAATATCAGCAGAAGACATTTATGTTTGCCCTGGAAGTGTGTAGAAATAAAAGCATCTGACAACTGAAGTTTAAACTTTTCAAGCATCATTTCTATATTACGGTTATTAAATTCAGTCAGTGTAACCTAAAATGCTGCCTAATTAATAAAGAATCTGGGTGACGCAATTCTTGTTCTTAAATGGATATTAGCCTCCAGCCAGGGGGCGCCATAAGGATGTGCACTCCTGTTTGCTACCTCGTCCCACTCCTTCATGGAGCCCACTTTCTTCTCCAGGAACTCAGCCATGCCAACCCCCATGCGATGGCAGATGTCCGAAATGACATCCTGATACTCTTGGCCCAAGTTCCGGAACTCTACAGAAATCTGCACTGTGAAAAGAGGAAACATGCTGCAGGTGACCATGCCACAGACAGGTCAAGAATAATGGAACAAAGGACACGGGATGGTGGTTTTGGCAAGCTTTTCACACAAACATAGTTAAAGCAACGTTAGATACATACTTCTAATCTCATCCATTTTCTGGAATTGCTTACTCAGGACAGGGTCACTGTAAGTCTGGACCGTATTCCAGGAGTGCAGGGCATGACGCAGAGTATACCCGGGATGGGATGCCAGTCCATCATAGGGCACTCACAACTAGTAATTTAGAGACACACACAGATAGCTGGGGGTGGGAATCGAACCCACAACCCCAGAGTGTGATCCTTTTGCAGAAACTGTTTTCTCTCCTTGTAGCAAACCTCCCAATCAACCACAAACACAATGACGAAGACAAGCCAGCCATGTCCTCCTGGATGACAGCCACAGAGTACCAGCGAAATAACACCGACCGTGGGGAAGTCCTCCAGCACCTGACGATCCTTCTCCTGACTCTCAGTGAAACGCCACTCGGGCTGGTACAGAAAGTTGTGGAAGTCCTGCAGCAGAGGGACCTTCTTCTCCAGTGGGATGCTCATGTCGTCCTCCACTGTATCCAGGGCGCGTAGCACCAGGTAGAAGATGCACACAGCCTGGCTGGAGAAGTCAGGGCAGGACAAGTGAAAAGCAAAGGATAAGAGAATGGAAGTGGACACCTGGATAATTGTAGCTCTATTATCAGTTTATGGATAAATCCTTATTTCCATTGTTTTTGTAATAATTATTTTACAGCAATACATTGGTATAGCAGTCACTATGATGTTAGGTTTGTAAGTGGAAAAATGTGTTGATTGATGGATGTTTATGAATTCAACGAGAAACTGCTCCCTAAATAATTTCTTAGTCCTTTAGTTTTTTTTGGCTGTAACTGCTGTAACCTTTCTCAAGGAGACCCCCGCCCAAAATACAAATCGTGTTTAAAGCGACTGTGACTATGGCAGCACTATATGACTGTCGCCATATTTTAGACAAGCAGCGCAACCTAGAGGCAAAGAGCCGTACAATCACATTTCAGCTGTAGCGTGGCCGCAGTCGCTCAAGAACATTCAGCGTCGGTTTCTAGATACCGATGCCTGCATATTTTATTATGCTTAAACATTTAATCGCGCCATTGTAATAATTATTTTCCAAACGTAAATAAATTGTCGGTTTCTGCCATTAAGGCGGTTTCCACTTGTTGCAAAAAAGTTGTTGGGAAAACTTTTAGAAGTGGGCCTATTACATCAGCTTTTGGCAAGTACTAAAACTCATCGTGCATCTTTATATAGCGTGCTTAAATCAAGGTTAAATTAAGTAGATCCGTTTTCTGCATTGCACAAACGTAACTCCCAGCAGGTAAAATACAAGGTTTGTTTATGGCTAAGAACTTTTAGTCACGCCCCCGTTTTGGGAAAGCATGGAGCTTGCGGCGCAGGGCGTCCCTTACCGCAGCTCCCCGTCCAGCGCCTGTATGACCGCAGCAAAACTGCGGCTGGTCTGGTTCAGATACAGGAAGCATGTCCGCATGGTTTCAGTCATGGTTTCCTGACAGGAGAAACATAGCATTACGGGGCGTCGGTGCGCGGCGGTCGTCCTGATTGCCCAGCGCCTCTCCCAGGTTCCCCTTTCGTGCAGGCGCCCCGTGTAGAGCCCCGACCGGGGGACGGCGGCCGAGCTCCTCGGTGCGACGACCAGGGTGCGTTTGAAGGCCGAAAAGGAAGACGTGCCCTTACAACATGCCCCAGCCATATGAAAATCCGATGCGATTTCTGGCCCACGTACACAAAACAAAACATAAATATATCAAGCTCTCATGGCCGCCCGCAAAGCCGCCACGGCGACAGACACGGCAGTTCTGCGCATTAAAAGCTGCGTCTATTACCCCACCCACCGCAACGAATGCAAGTTTACAGCACACCCCGCCCAACACATCCAAACACGTTACCGCTATGCGATTACAAAAGCTCAAAAGAAAAAAATTACAGTGCTGTCATTTATTATATTTTCAGCTTTCAAATTGCAACATTTTGATTACATAGGTGAGGATTGCATCCAAACTCAATCAGGGACGACGTTAGGCCTATTTTAGTGGGGCTTTAGCCCCCCTAAAATGTTTTTTAGCCCCTCCCCGCAAATTAATGTCTATTTATTGGTTTAAATCATGAATAGCTTTTTATTTTATGTTTGCCATCGCCCCCTAGTAAAGATTCAAGCCCCTATCCATTCATCTCTAATTACGCCCCCGGCCTTCAATATAAAACAAATAATGTTACCGTTCTCAAGGAATGCCACAGAAGGGTCATTCCTGGGACTTGAACCAAAAACTTTCACGTGTCACCATTTCCGCATGTCTTGTCCTACAAATTCAATGAGTGTCATCCTCTTTAAATGCTTTTTATGTTGAGTTAAATTATGCACATCATTTTTCCAGATTATAAACATGCTCCGTTTTATACCGGGCACTGTAGGGAAAACTGTTGCGGTCCGGATGAACACGGATTAACAATGAAACAGGAGTTTCAGGAAGTGGAAGTGAAGCTTCTGTACTTTTTAGTGATAGTGACGCGACTGGCCTCTATCGGTAAGTTCGCGTTCGACGTTCGTCAAACTCTCAAAACCAATGGTACGTCGTCCTGGACTTTTCAGGTGGCTGAGCCCCCCCTTAGCGCCAAATCGCCCCTGAGGACACCCCGTCCCAATACACTGCAACTTGTACGCCCCCAAATTTACTACAAGATATTTTTCAAGCGAGTTCCCTGAAGATAACTATACTAAACAACAACAAAAATCGCTGTCAAAGTCAGGGATGCACATCTGAAATGGACCTCCGTAGCAAACACAAGCCCTGGCAAACCCACCACATCACATTGATTAGACAGCAATCTTAAAAATATACACCCAGAAAACACGTACCATTCGAACGAGATTGACTACATTAAGTTTTAGTGTTAATACACGGTTTTTCATAAATGTCAGATACAGGTCTTTGTTCAATAAATGATTCCTAAAAATTTTAACCTGCGCACAACCAAACACATTTTTAAGACAGAGGTTTTAGTCCAGGAAATCTGAAATCTTATATTAGACAATATATAAAAATAAAAAGTTACTTCTACATCTACGATGTCAGAATTTTGGCTACACACAGGGAACTGACAGACAAGAAGGCACCTAGCAACGATTACTTACATAATCCAATTTAGGCATGACAGTGCGACAGCCTCCCATTTTAAATTTCAAGAGGTTGTACATCTCCTCGGGATGACCGAGCGACTTAACTATATCCATTTTGTTGCCTGTATACGATGGAATTTTACTTAAGTCTTAAACTGCGGGCTGTATAACCAGCAAACGAAACCATTAGATTTCCGTCATTCGAGCAGCATCACGCCGCAGCGCATCGGCCCGCCCCGCCGAGAGTACCACCTTCCGATTGGCCAGTCGTCATATGGAGTGATGCCGCTGATTGGATGATCAGTCATGGGCTCAGGGCGAGGTGGCTTTTCAGCAGCAAGGAAAAGCTGTAATGACGCCCCGCCCCATTTAAAGAGGGTGGGGTTTGCGGTGGAAGCCAGTTGATTAGACAAAACTCTGTTGACGTTGCTGGCCTCACCGTCAGATCAGGGATCGTGTAACCTACCGACACGATTTACATCCCGTAATTAGCTGAACCTGATGATAAGTCGTTTTTACGTTCAATATGTCTGCCTGATATGCCTAGGAATCATACTAACAAGCGGAAGGTGTGCTGTTATACTATGTATATCTTATTATTAGGCGCAGACACAAGTATAAATCAAGTTCGACGCTTAACAAGTCAAGTCATTAAGAAGAATATAAAGTCAAATAAAAGTCCAGAGGTTCAGAATATTCGTTTGGTTTATGAGCCTGATAAAATCTATGGTATCGTTTTTTTATGCCAAGTTCGCACCAAAAAAAAAAAAACAAACTATTATAAGAAATACTTTGTTTATTTCTTTGGTGAATATTAGATTTATATAGATGGTATACAGCAACACAGTGTAATCCATCCATCCATTTTCCAAGCCACTTATCCTATTGGGTCGCGGGGGGTCCGGAGCCTATCCCGGAAGCAATGGGCACGAGCCAGGGAACAACCCAGGATGCACAGCAAAATAAAAAGTCTTAATTTTACACCAGCAGTGTTAATTTAAACACTTCTTCAGAGTTTATATAGGTCCACACCAAATCAAGTTAAATGTACTTTATTTAGTGTTATATTTTTCACACTTGTCAGGTGTTGAAATTAACACTGTTAGAGTCACTTTTATGTCACCAGCAGTGTTTTGGGA
>JAODJX010000041.1:18287162-18302522 GCA_026776945.1 Isichthys henryi
ATGTTTTTGGACTGTGGGGGGAAACCGGAGGAAACCCCACGATGACATGGGGAGAACATGCAAACTCCACACACATGGGACCCAGAGGTGTGAGGCAACAGTGCTAACCACTGCACCACCATGCCGCCCCCTCAGTAGAATTGTGTGTTCAATAACAGTTGTAAATGAATTGTGGAACTACTGAAAAGGAGTTATGATTGAAATATATCTGCTTAATAACAGTCAGGCATCCTGTTCAGCTTCAAGAAATGCCCCAAGAACCATCTGTTCTATGAATTCCTCTACTAGCTTGATGCCTCGTTACGTTCTTTCAATGATCGTATGTTGCACTTCTGATCGGGGAAGAGTCTTTGGATCTTTGCTTTGTTAGAAGTTATTGTGTAGCTCCTGCTCCAATACTGCTTACACTTGTACCGGGGCATTCATCGGAAGCTCAGCCTAGCTGCACTTATGCCTAGTTGCCTCCTTGACATCTTGTAGCTATGTGTGCAACGTGCCATTTGCCTCACTTGTCGGTTTGGACAAAAGCATCTGCTAAATATGTTAAACGTAAATACGTAAAGATATATGGATTTCTGTGCTGATGAGTAATGCTAATAAATTGCCATTAAATGTGTGTTTTGTCCGTGGATCCTTTTTTGCAGAATATACCACTATAGGCTGTTATATACCTCTTAGGGTAATGTGCACATGTGCTGATTTTTTTTTTTTTAAATACACCCAAACACACATGCACGCACACACACAAAATGTGTTTCATTTCATAACTGGATGGGCAATCACAGCACAGTGGCTCAATATTTGGCGCTATTGTGTCACATCTCAAGGCTCAGAGTCCTCTGGTTTTTCAACGTAGTCCAAAAGTGTGTGGTTCGTGTTTGGGTTAATCGGCCATGAAAGATGATTCAATTGTATTGACTGAACTCAATGACAGTGCTTTGGCTAAAATTGAAAATTACTTATGACAATCAGCTTAGCAAACTTTAAAAGGTATTTTCATATTATTTACAGTAAAAACGACTAGATTAGCCCTCTCCCCCTCAGTTAATTTTGATACTGTGGTTTTAAACAGGTCACGTGGGTTACTATCCTGCAAGTCAGTCCCTTCGGCATCTCAGCCTTCACACCAACGATGCCATTCCCTCAGCCTTGCACTCTATCCCACCGGCCACCCTGCTGCCCCATCACTACCCTGTACTCCATTGTCAGCCTGCAAACATACATCACACAAACTGCGATAACCCAGATATACTCCGCAACACGTTTCCTTCACTTTATTGCTGAAATTGCGGCACACAAGAGAACAGCCAGCATAGTGCCTGTGCTGCCACAGCCTTGGGACAAAAGGCAGCCTCAGATTTCTGAAAAAAAATATTCAAGGGAATATATGAAATACATACATTATTATGGAGTGAATTCATATACATGTAATGGTATGCTTGTATATTTGTTGGTAAATCCATTCTACAACATTCCATAATTTACAAAAGGATGATAGCTAAAGTGTATACGTCTCTCTGCTTGGAGTAAGCAGGTATCATCATTCAGCTCTGTGGCTGGGAAGTCTTTAATAATTTCTGTCAGAATGCGTTCACATTTAGCTTATGTTGATACTGCATTCTAACGAAGAGAAAGAAACATCAAAGAGAAATGCTGATTTAAAGCATAATAAATACTACAAACTAGGCTAGGGTGACTCTAGGTGTCAGTCTTTAACTGCAAATATGCTAATAACAGCCATGCGAGACTTAATTTTTGACTTGAAGATGACAACATGGTATATGCTGATTGGCACAAACGAGCAGGAATTGAAAACAACACTTAGCCTGACACCAAATCGCATTCCTGTGGTAGAGCGTGAGTTACATTGGCCAGGTCCCATCTCGCAAAGTGTGAGGGTGACACACAGATCATGAATTTGAAATGCTACTGGCAGCTAATGGAGTGATCCAGACATTACAATGTTAACTTTTCTCTCCAGAGTGCTTTCGTGTTCAGTGGGTGATCTAGGCAGGAGGGATGCTTACAGGTAGCTGAATGCACTTTCTTTCTGCTCAGTGACTTACTGCTTTTTTTGCTCAATCAACTGCTGATCCAAATATCTGGCAGCTCAGGTCCTGTGGGCCCGATGGCAGAATGCCACCACTAGGTTATCGTTTCCCTACTACTCCCCATTTATCAAACTAAATCATATCTTGTGGCTCATTGTCTTGAGCATGGCCATTTAAGAGTCATGGGAGTCATTGTAAGCTTTCTTCCCGCAGTGTAAAAAAATTTATTTAAAACACAACAGAATGAAGAAATGACAAATTAGAAAAGGAAAAACCAAGGGAGATGATGGCTTGGAAGAAAGAGAAGCCAGCAAGCTAAAGTAATGTAAGTCTCCACACTACATGGGCATGTGAGTTACAATGGTAAGGCAACCAGATCTCCATGATGCTCTGCTTCCACCCAGACATGTGCACGTAGCCTCAGGCTAGTACAAGGCTGCTCCACGGCTCACTCTTGGAGCTGGAGGGCCCAGAGGCCCCCCCAGAGGACAGCTTGAGAGGCGTATTTCCATTGTGGACAGTCCTGTATCCAGGGATGGACGGTACCTGGACATAACAGTGATGTGAAAGTTAAGTTTAGGCATTGATATGGATCAGTGCTGGTGCTGCCCTCTGCTGTTAATTACCTGGAATTACACAGGCTCATTTTGACAAGCATTATTATTTTAATGCCAGTAGCTATTTGGTCATTGCTATGCACGAAGATATTTACTGAATAGGATAAGTGTCTTAAAATTTCACATATGCATGCCTTCCTCACCTGCAGATGCATGCCATGCTGTGGGTACAGCGCGGTGTTCTCTGGCTCCGTCTTCACTGGCCGTGGCTCCTCCGTGTTGCTACTGGCGTTCATGGGGCTGCTGGGGGCGTGGCTCTCCCCCAGAGGTGTTCCTGTGATGGCGAGAAGGTATGGCATCAGACACACTTGCTTCCAGCAGTTATACAAAGAATTTTGTGATCAATATTGTGGGTTTGTGGCTCACCAGATTTAGACTTATTCAGGTTCTTAGGTTTGCGTTTACGAGTCTGAATCCCATCCTTCTTCATGGCCAAGGGGCGAGGGACCTAAAGACAAACATTTGGGTCTGGTGTTTGACTACTTATTTGCAGCAACAATATCAATAGCTATGATGTATTTGCAGATTCCGAAGAACAAAGCCTAATCTAGAGTAACGGCCTTTTTTGAGGAATGTTTTTCAGCATATCAGCTACTTGGGAGAATTAAATGTGTTGAGCATCTGCTTTAAAATCCACAGATTGCCTAGTAAAATGCCAAGAGTGTGACATCGTGCATTACAAGAATGTTTAACCAGCATGTTTAGCATGGCAAAAAGTTTTTTTTTATATTTATTATGTAATGGTATAAACAACATATGACTAACAATGAAAACAAAATAACAGTAATATTATGTAAATGTCCCCACATGACCCGCATGATACACATGCTAATAAAATCATAATGACATATGGTCTGTTCAACCCTGGATATTTCATATATTGCAGCAAGAACTGCAAGAAGACCGGCATCACTAGCTAAAATGTGTGTATTGCCTGACCTCTAATGGCATCTTACTTCTGCAACGGACCTCAATGTTGTCCCCCGCCCCGCATTTAACTATTTTCATATGTCATCCTCACCCCATGCAGCTTCATGTACAGACCGCAGGCATTGCACACGGGCTCCCCCTCTGCATTACGGCGCCACAGTGTGGTGGTGGTGGTATGACAGTTTGTGCAAGACAGACCAACTCTCCTAGATGCACTCTAAAAAACAAAATATTAAATTTCCAGGGTTACTGTTTGTTGTAATTAATGGATTGACATTATTTCTCAATGGGGTAGGAACAATAATGGATGGATGCATGGATGGATTCTTGTTCAAATAAAGCATTTTTTTCCAGAAAGGAATATTACCTGGTTTTTTGCAAACGGTCCATACCAAAGTTAATACAAAAGAAAGCAGCACAGTAAAAAACACTCCTTAGCAGCAGATGGCTTATTCATTTAAAATAACAAATCAAATCAAGACGAATTATTAATATCTGGTAATAGAATGGTTATGACCAGCAACACTCACCAGGCGTCTCTGCGGTTTAATAAGGGGCCGGTTGATGCCATTCATCTTGTGATAGAGGCCGCAGGCATTGCACAGGTAATGCCCGGTCCCGTCCCGACGCCAGAGGGGCGTTGACATGGCCCCACAGTTGACGCATTCCCGCCCCTCCGCAAAATCATCAAACAGCTCTGAGGGTGAGAGACATGGCTGAGATGCTGCCCATCATCAGCTGGAACCAGGTCTTGTTTGTGTAAATGTGGGTAGTTTGACTAGTTCAATGACCAGATGCCTGAAGCTACTGATGTCAGAAATGAGGTCTTAAAGCCCATATTGGGTGGGATTATCTAGCACTGTCAATCACAAGTTTAACCCACCTATTTATTCCTTTATTGTTTCCCATCAATGTAAATCAGGAAGTGATTGGCAGTGTCCAGTAATCCCACCCACTGTTGGGTTTAGAACCTGAAATATTCCATTACTATCTGGAAGCTCTGAAATCTGATATGGATATTTTAATTTAATATTTTGTCCTGTCAAAACAGCAGAGCATTTATAAAACAGACATTTAGTTTAATTTTTAACTTGTGATTTTTTTTTTTCATTTTAATTAGTGAGTTAAAAAATAAAAATCCTGACAACAGTCATCCTTTCTGACCCAAAAATCACAGTAACAGAACATTGATATGTTGTATTCCAATTTATAAATTTTCAGGTACCAATATTTTACATAAATAAGTAGTGAGATATTGGATTTATTTAAATTTTAATTGGAGTAATTTTTTCCAAATGGTGATAGTAACAATTTATTATGCATTGATTCTTGATAAGTAGATGAATCTTGCATCCTTGAAACAGGGTTTTCCAATCCGGTCCTTGGGGACCGGCAGGCAGTCCATGTTTTTGCTCCCTACCGGGAGTTCTGAGGGAGCAAAAATGTGACTGTCTGGCAGGAAGGTCAGAGGGATCAAAACCTGGACTGTCTGTGTGTCCCCAAGGATTGGATTGGGAAACACCGTCTTGGAGGGTAGAGCCCCGAAAATGATAGTGACTGGAGGGGCGTTGGTGTGAACAAGCAGAGCTGAGGAGTTCATGCTGGAAGCAAATAGACAACAAGCTTCATCGTGGTGGGTGACAAACTCAAAGAAGCCCAGCGTGTAAAAGCTAATCCCAGCCAAAACTGAATCATAAAAATGTTGACCTGTTTTTCATCTGCACACGTATATAAACAGCTTTACTCTCGTTGTAAAAGAAAATGAGTTGATTTTACATCTTATGTTAATCATGGAAAATGCACTATATTATTGCATATGGGGGCTGCTATTTAATAAGTAAGTTGAAAATGAATTTAACCATATAATGTACAATTTTCTCACCACAAATGAAATTAATGCCTACAGAATTTCATGTGCTGGCAAGATGTATATGATGTTCACTAAGTCTTTTTCCAAATAGCCTGCTTCATGTTTAATTACAAAATCACAAAAGTGATGGAATACACAAATACATTGTTTTAAGATTCGCTGAATGAAAGTTCAAAAACATTAAATGTGGAGCTTCATAACACGTCTATACCGGGATCAGCAGAAGGGAGCTTCACTCTGGTATTTCTGTAACTTTCTTATCTGAGGACTGGAGACGGTGAGATGCTCTGCTTCAGAATGAAAACAATTCAATACTAAACCAAGTGACAATCAGTATGTTAGACCTTTTTTAATTAAATGTTTATTTTTTTAGTTTGAGACAAATAATGTAATATAACATTGACAAAATGTCATTTATTAAGATCACCTCCTAAAAATAAGTGTTTTTCAACAACACCCCCCACCCCCCAAAAAAAAAAGTCCTACAGTGTAGGCCTACACTATAACAAAGCAAACTGTCACAAAGAAATTGAAATATTTCGAAATATTCCTTTTCTGTACATATGAGGAAATAAAACAGATACACGAAACAGTAAAAATGTTGAACTCGTCCTAAAATACTGTCCATATCGTCCATGGACTCGTTTTTCACGGTTAATAGAGGTGATCTTCTCTAGAGTCTAACTTAGGTCTACTTTAGTTTCAGCACCACGGATAGAGAACCTAGTTTTTTACAGGTACAAATGAGCTGACGGCATGCACTTTAGATAATTTTAATGATCCCTGAGCGCCTAGCTAAAGTCCGGCGATGTGCGGGCGGATATAAAGACGTCCAGCAACAGTCAGCTAGATATCCATGCGCCTGGAGGGCGTCACTCAAGAATGTAACTTTTTCAATCTATAAATAGATGTGCTCTCTTTGGGCAACGGGTTCTTAGTTTTTCAAATACGGAGAAAATGTATCATTTATTTTTTAGGATTTCCTTCTCACAACTTATCGTCAAATTAAGAATTTGCCACACAGGTGCGCTAGTAGGAACAATAATCGAAGACATTTCGTATCCATGTACCACTGTCAGCTGATAACGGCGAAGGGCCTTTCACGCGTGAAGTGTTTTCTTTACTATTTCAAAAGCTCCATGGATAGAGATTATTCCTTCAAAATAATACATAATCAGACATAAAATAGACAGACAGACAGACAAGCAGACATAGATAAATAAAACATTTTAAACTAATTAACTAATTTCCTACTAATTAAATAATTCAAATATTTCTCTCTCCTTCATTGCCACCTCCTCCCCACTAATACAGCAAACTACTATAATAATAATAATAATAAAAATAGAAATAATAATAATAATGTGTTGTTTTGTTTTGTCTTTAGCCTGTAGTTCCCGGTCTTTAATGGTGCTGTGATAATAACATTAGGCCTATTCACTCCTCTCAGTGCTCTGTCTACCTATATGAATGCCTGCGTTCTGCTTCACTGCAAGTTTATCTCTTTATTATTGTTGCCAGTTAACTACCAGGAAATTATTTCTGATCAGACCAAACAAGCTTATCGCTCATTCGAACGCTTCGAACTCTTCAGGTGCGAGCAAAAAGCAGGCAGCACGATTATTTATTTATTTAAAACGGAGAGTCTATTATGTTCAAACATTTTCCAAACACATGAGAAATAAAACCAAATATTAAACTTTATATGAGCCAGATGAAGACTTCAGAGCGAATCCAGGAAAACATGTTGGTTGTTGTTATTATGTTACATATTTGCCGTTTTGATTTTTTTATTAAATCGTTAAATCGGTGAATGAATTTATCAAATCACTTTATTTGCAGCAGAACAAACAAGTTTTTGACTTGAGTTTTTTTTAGTTTCTACTGTTAATTTAATACTAGAAAGAGCAAGTAATTGTGATTAATAAAATACTTCTGCTTTTGCATTTAGCTTATTTCAGACTCAAGTTACTCAAAATTGCGTTTTAGCACAAAGCTCATACCACATTAAGTTGTACTAATACTCAATAAAAACTAGAATTTTAGATATATATTGTGCCAGAATACTTTGAGAAATATAGATATAAAAATCCAAACAACCACAATTACGTCATTTTGATTATCGATAAGCAATGATTGCGCAAGAATTACTTCATAAGTGCGTCAATACATCCAACTTTATCATGCACTTTACAATCTATTTTTGATCAACTTTTTCCCCACTATTCGGTGTCATTGTTGCTATTAACACAATTATAAGACGAAGTACTTAACCCCCAGTTCAAAATCGCCACCAGAACGTAGCGTATATTCTTATATTATATTAATATAAATGTGTGAATAACATTTGACCCGTTTAAGCTAGGGACGTTAATTTGATTAGACACCATTCTAAAATGTTAAATACTCATTACCGTACATTCTTTATAAGAACTATAACATTCAAGTTACCCAAGCGTTGTTATTGAAAGTCCGAAAAACTTTAATTCAAGTGAACAACAATACCTGAATCAGATGCATTCAAGATTCAATATTAGTTTATCTATATTTTACCTACATATTTGTTATCCTTAAAAAGTACACCATGATAAAAACGAAAACGGCACGAAAACGGCTGCGGCCGCGTGCCCTCAGCAAACGCTTCCGAGCTTGTGATAATCCACTATTGTATCCGTAACCATTATCAATAAAGGTATACTTATTCAAGAAATACACCACTGATATTTATCTTGAGGAAGAGGAAATATACGAGTACGTCGCGGCATAAAAGCGGCATTAAAACGTCATTCTGGTGTATTCACCTAGGACAATCTTAAAAACTTAGCATTGAATTGAAAATCTTAAACGCGTTTATTGCAGTGAAAGGTAAGACGAAGCATGGACTTAATACATTCATCATAAAAACTTTAACCTGGTAGGAAAACGGGGGTTCACATTTTCTCTCTGAAACGTGAAGATAGACGCCATAGACCTCAAATACATAGCTCAGCATGTCGTTTTCATTGCTATTTGCGAGTAAGTATGTAGAATAGACACTTTGGGGTAGGAGTTTTTGGACCTAGGCCTGTGTATTAATCTCCTAGAAGCAGATTCATTTCTTACCTATATTGGGGTGCCTACCAGCGCCCACAGGGCCAGCAGATTGTAGATTATGCAGTACGGAACTGTCAAACGACGATGAAGGCCACGTTCCTCCAATATTTGGATTCACATAAGCCGGATACGGACTGTGATACGATCCACCGATCCCCCGTGTTCCGTAGTGTTCTCTGCCGTTGGTGTTGATGTTCAATGGGCTGTTGTAACTTGCTGTCTCTCGGACTGCGGCGACCCCAGAGCTGAGAGGGGGACTGGTGGAGAAGGTGAAACGGGAGGACACGGGAGAGTGGTGAGTATTCCCCGTATTGTAGGAAGGGACGGAATCCGCGCCGGGCTGAACCCAGCCGGAATGGCTGGACACCGAGCCGGCTTGCTGCGAAGCTGCATGCGTCTGAAGGTAAGGCAGGGCTGGAATCATGGCTGCAACCCGTGTAGTCGGTACGTAAACTGGCGAGGTAGTGGCGGAGTTGTGCAAAAAACCAGGCTCGTAGGATGGTCCATGGTTTGTTGCCATTGTTATGCCCTGGTACATATCCACGCCTCAGGTGATCATTCGCATTGGAAACCTGATGAATGGATTTGCCGTTTGTCAGGGTCCCTGGTGCTGCATGAGGGATCACTTGTAATCCAGTGGAAAAATTCAACGTTTTTAACTTAAAATTGAACTTTGTCATCCACACGAAGGGTGCATTTCTACACCCCCCACACCCCCTATTCTTCTTGTGCTGTTAACGAATTTCAAAAATAAAATGCAGTTCACAATATGAATGTGAAATTAAAAATATCTAAGGCTGTGTGGAATGAGGTTATGCCCGTGAGCCCCCGCAGAAAGCATAGGGCTGCCAAAATGACTTCTGCTTAGTTAATCTCTCTCTCTCTCTCTCTCTCGCTCGTTCATTGCCACCTCCTCCCCACTATTACAGCAAACTACTGCCAAATACACCCTTTAAATTGTTTATATGCCTTTTCGTATACTTAAAAAATTGTGCTGAATTCAGTTCTTTAGGTTGCCATTAAGTGTGTTGGCTATTGGACAGCGATCTGTTGCCATGACTGTAAGTAAATTCACCCTTTTAATGGCACCTGTTTGGATCTTGGTACGAACACAGACTTTTCACACTTAGGATAATCTTAGAAGACAGCCAGAAGACGATCGAGAATATCAAACTATCCTTTGAACGGTAGAATGGGACACATTAAGCATGTATTTGAAAATCCTTAAATTATTTTTCTGATTGTTCTCTGTATATTGTTCTCAGGGTTGAGGTGTAATATAAACGTGTTTTTGTATAACATTTGAAAATAAAAGATACCCAGTTGTATTAATGTGAACATTTAAAAAGTAATCGCTGACTGAATATATTTGTGTACTATTTCGTCCGGCGCAAAAGTTAAAGCTTTTCTCAAAAGACATATCGTCAAAATGACAAATGAAGTTATTTTGGTGCAAGGCGACAGTTTGCGACGCCAGCTACGTCCTTTTTTCATAATCGGAAGTCTTGTTGCATTCTTGCGGAGTAATTTATACCTGTCACCAACATTTTGTCTGCGTATGAGAGCCAAATCCTCCTTATAAATCACAGTTGTGATCGAAACGAGTTGAATACGCTTGAAGGGTCGATCGAAGTAACTTGCGTGTTACAATTTATAGTATGACTGCTGGTAAGTAGTAGCTAAAAGCTTTGTTTTGCAAGGGTAATCATCGTACCAGTTAAATAGCTATTGTTTTGTGTAAAAAATATTGCGCGTAGCTACTCATATAAAGAGACATTAATGAATTCTATCCTAAAACAAAGCGGTAGACCTCATTTTAAAAAGCATGGAGTAAAGTATAAGATTCACTGACTAAAGATAATAATAATATTTGTAGTTACGTATTTTCCTTTTTTTAAAGAAAAAAACCTATTCACAATAAAATGTACTAAATAATGGCAATAACAAGTAATAATAAACAGTGACATCATTACAGACAAGAACCACAACAACTACAGAGTAACAGTAAAGTTAATGCAAATGAACCATAAAAACGAAGTCTTTCAATTTAATTTGGCCCAAAGTTACTTGTCATGACCGCAACGTTTATTGTTTTGTATGAATAAATCTATTTAAAATTTGGCGAGTCGCATTATAAGCCTGTACTTTTGCAGTTACAATTTTACATTATTTTGTTTGATTGGTAAATAAAAAGAAAGATTTAATTTGGTGTATTACAAATTTTTCAGGAATCATATATCTTTAAATACGGATCACGGTAGTGTTTAATTATTTGTAATTTTTATTATTATTTTTTTAAATCATTCTCGCGGGCAGATAGGCCGTCAACCTTATCATTATCTCGTAAATGCGCCAGACATTGAGGTCGAGAATGAATGAAAAATTAGCGAGCAATACAATTTCTAAATTTTGTTAATACATCTGAAAATTGCATCATCGCAAAATAATTGTAATTGTATCAGGAAAAGTAAACCCAATTTAAAACGACGGGGCTTTTCATGTCCTTCGTGGTCTTATTCTTTTTACAGTTAACATTTTGTGTCGTAGGCCTACATCTGATAATCAGAAAATAATCAGATTAAGCATATGTTCAGAACTCAGATCACCTACTTCTATCAATCAGGCTGCACGATTCCTTCATTGTGGCAGTAATGATTGCATCACCAAGTAGGCCTGCATTTGCATTGAAATAGCAAATACGTGATAACAGCAGATGCGATACTGAATTCTACCCAGAACCTAGCGTTTTAGTAATTTGGCTTTAAGGGCAGCTAACCCCTGCGATTTAGAAGGTGCAGTATGGAAATCAGCAAATGGGAAAAATGGGAAACTGTTGCGGATTGGGAGTTTGTAATAGTGAATATAAATTATGCTTTCAATAAGTTGAAATTATTGTCTTTGTATTTTTCTACAGCTGTTTAGCCGCGTATCGAAGACTGGTGTCCAAACAGGATGTACAAGACGACATCGGGGCTGCCTTGAGACAAACCCTAACCTCGAAGGAAGACGAAAATAACCAGACGGTTCCTGTATCCGATGAGGCTAAATTCCAACTCGAAAGCATATTTGTTTGAAACTGCTTCAGGCTCTATTAAGATAAATCCTAGTTATTGTCATTCTTATTCATATTTATGAATGATATTTTTAATTGATATTTAAATGTATGGCCCCTATTTAATATAGGTCTAACTGAAGTGCTAATATTCTAGGCCATTCGTGTTACAGTACAAAACCAAACTAAGTCGAAATACATTGTATTTAATTAAATACATTGTATTTAATTTCCAGAGTAGAATTCAGGCCATGTAGTATCTTGACTGTTTGAACGAGGATATGAGTTTGTGCACCACTATTTTCTGTTAAACCAACCTATAAAAGAAAAGACACATCAATAATTTCCACAGTATGTTTAAGCAGGTGTAACCAAAGCCATATGCTATAGCATTACATTTTTTCATAGAAAATGCCTCAGCTCACTGTGCTCTGTGATGTTTTATAGAACATCTGAACTGAATTTCAGCTTTATTGTATTTTAAGGTACAACAATTTAATTGTCGAATTACAAATTGTCAGTATTTATAAAATAACGTTACATCCCTTGTGAGTTATTTAAATACTCAATAGGCATATATGACTCTTTTTAACACTGAAGAACGAAGATGTGCCACATGTTAGGCCTATTGTGAATTTACTTTAACTGACCGTTTAATCTGCAGCACAAAAGTGCCAAGATTCGAGAGAAATAACACAACATAGATAAAAGCGTAACAATAACGTGGTAACATACGCGGGGGGGGGGCAATTTCTAAGGGCCATTGATTACAACAAACAATATGGAATTCGTAGTATATTAGGCCTAATATCTAATTATTATACATCTTGACTGTTAAACGGATATACAGTTGTAGGGGATTTAATTTTGTCGTTGTCATTTATATTTTTTTATTATACCTTATACCTTAAAATTTCAGACCTTACAAAAATAAAACCTTAAATACAGACAAGAAAGTGAACGCAGTTTCGGGTGCAAGAATTTGCAGTTGAAATGCTTTAAAGAATCAGTGCTTTCTTCAGAGTCACATTAATTACAGACCAAATATCTACACGCGGTCTTAATGACGAAACGTGACTGACATTGAACTCCGTGAGAAAATGGCTGTGTGTGTGCATGGTACGTGAATTATACGGCTGGACCGAACAAACAAATAATTCGTACTCCAGTGGTTTTGGGGAAATCTGTAAACGAAATCTTTTTAGCTTGCTGTTCGTAAAATTTTCATCAGCAACTATTCTTTTGAAATAAATTAGATGAATTTAAGATGATTAGAGGGGCGTGCAGGCATGGTCTTTAGGCTTTTGGGAGCGATTACACAGCGCCCGATTAATACCGGTGAACTACAGTATTAAGGGAGTTACTAGAAAAATAAAAAATGTAAAACTAAGCGTATATTGAATAATTCTTTAGTACAGCGGTACCTGTAGCGATTTTACTGATATTTGTTCACATACAAAGTAGTTCATGTTGTTTTCTGATCATTTTACAAGAGAATCAAGACTTTGAATTGTATTCAGGAGAGTATTTTTAGATTCCGTAATAGGGCAAAATAATACGCAACGAGAAGCATTAAAATGCAATGCCAGTTTTAATATTACACCGAGAGTGTTTATATAATCCTGTTGGAATATATAAACACTCTCAATGTTAAATGAACACCTCAACCGGTGTCAAACTGCTGTGTAGTAATTTAATATAGTAAAAATGGAATAAGAAAATCGTGTAAAGCATTCAGTAGACGTGCACGATAAGAATTAAATAAGATTAATTGCGTTTTTGTATTTGGAATAAAGTTGCCTACAGGGAAATGTTTGTGAAGAAATTCACCCACTGGTCTCTTTCGCATGGAACAGCCTTGAGTGAGCGAGAGGTTGCAGTATTGATTTTCCGATCTTGTTAGTTAATCACTTCAAGGTAAATAGCCTCGATATTGCTCAATTGAAAACGAAGGATTATTAATGTTTAACTTGAACGCGTAAATGTGAAGACTGGCCGCTAATTCGGCCAGTGTCACAAAATCTCACCATGTAGCTGCTGTCAGTGCTGTAGTCCAGGACTAAAACTGTTAGTTAGATTTTCAATAGTCTTTAATATATTTAGTGTTGACTTCAGTTGGTTTTCTCCATTTTCTGTAATTTCGTTTAATCATTCAACAAATTTTTAATGAAATATGTTATTAATAGAATATCTGGTTGAATATTACGGAGGTCAAAAAGGATCGACCGTGTTGGCAAAAACAGCGCGGTGTGAAGACTGCTGTGCACGCGCGTGTTTTTAATCGCACATGACCCTGGGAGCAGCGCAAAAAGGCACCTTTGAACCATAACATCACCGTGTTTGCTTCATTTATGCCACGTACTCCGTACGTCTCTTTTAGTGAACTTATTTGCACCGACTCCTTTCGGAACGATTAAATATAGATATAAACAGAAATGCATTCAAAGTAGTTCTTCCATGCATTGCTAATGGTGAAAGCAGCAGGAGAGAGGAGGAAGCATGTTCCTGGTGGTCAGGGATGCAGTAAGCAAGAGTTAGAATGGGCCACCAGAAATCCTGAGAGCTCCCCTCTCCCCCTTGACCCCCCACGATCATTCAGTCACTTACAGCCGGTCAGACTCCTTGCCTTGGACTCTCTTCCTAAGGGCAGAAGTTTGGCAGGCTTCTGTGGCACCAGGAAAAA
This sequence comes from Isichthys henryi, assembly GCA_026776945.1. Lineage (NCBI taxonomy): Eukaryota > Metazoa > Chordata > Actinopteri > Osteoglossiformes > Mormyridae > Isichthys > Isichthys henryi. The sequence goes on from JAODJX010000041.1 coordinate 18,301,459, forward strand.
CACCTCCATTAGGACCTTAAGACGGACTGACCTAAAAATAAACATGACCCAATAGGAGCAGCATAGACAAAAATGAACTCAAGAGTGCCCCTTTGAGTGGCAATAAACTAACAAACGTCACAGAAGGAAAAAAGCTGTTATTGTCTTGCTTTATGGTTGCAAATATCAGCAAATCCCCAAATAATACATTTGTCTAGCTGGTGACAGAGAACATTTTGTTTTTATTGTCAAGAAAGTCATTTTTGACATTGTACAAAAGCATGGCAAAGATGATGTCAGACAATGCAAGGTATATGGAGATAAATCTGAAGATACACAGACTGTACCTTACATATCAGCAGCTTTCAAAGATGAATTCATTTTGCTTATCCAATCAGTGAAATTGAAAACATTTAGTTTGAGGTCTACAATTGTAGACAAATTTGACGTGTTATTTTAAAATGTCATAGTAAATATTAACATCTCATCTGCACCATTTGGATTTCCATTTAGAAGAAAAAGGAGAATATTTAAACAACTGTACTTATTATTAATAATACATTGTCCTGATTTGGTGTTTGTGGTCTGTGATTGACTGGCATCCTAAGCAGCGTGTACACCAGGTACTGTCTGCGATAGGCAGCTGACCACCCCCGTCCCGTGACCATGTGTAGGATAAGCAGTTGGATGATGGATAGATGGATGGATGGATGGATGGATGTCCTGTTTTGCTGGATAGAGAAGAAAGAGACCCAGTTTTATAACCAAAAGGTTTCTTGTTCAAGCCTGTGGAGGGGCTTGCTGTGGTTCCCCTGACCAGGGAGGTCCAACATGAACACCCATCTGTCTCGACATGCTCAAATACTGTCAAAGCAAGTAAATGTACATTGAAGATGAAGAACTGTCATACATATACAACAACTTAATAAGGCAACATCCATCCATCCATCCATCCATCCATCCATCCATCAAACCGCTTATCCTACTGGGTCGCGGGGGTCCGGAGAGTATCCCGGAAGCAACGGGCACGAGGCAGGGAACAACCCAGGATGGGGGGCCAGCCCATTGCAGGGCACACTCACACA
>JAODJX010000041.1:18302860-18315931 GCA_026776945.1 Isichthys henryi
GTGGGGGGAAACCGGAGTACCCGGAGGAAACCCCACGATGACATGGGGAGAACATGCAAACTCCGCACACATGTGACTCAGGTGGAACCAGGGTCACAAAGGTGTGAGGCAACAGTGCTAACCACTGCACCACCATGCCGCCCCCTTGTGTAGACCCTTAAAATGATATTGAATAACGACTTACGAACATTTCAAGCTACGAACGGCCATTCGGAATGTATTTCAGTGGTAAGTAAAGAAGCGTCTGTACTGAGTTGAGACTTCTAATGAATGGATTTCATCGTGACCTGCAGTAAATGTTTTAATCTTGAGCTCTAAAGTGCTTGGGGACAGAGATTTGTTGTGCTTGGTTGTAAAGCACAGAAAAAACAGAGAAATTAAGAAGAATTTGTTGAAAAACCATCCAGTTCATGGTATCATGGTGCATACTTAAACACTGATCCCAGGTCAGTTGCCCAGAAGTTTGCCTTTTACTGATTGATTAACTGCAGGTTATAATGACTGAAATTAATGATTTGTCACCATTGCACCATGAAGTGCCATGTAAACAATTCAGGCTAGCTAAATCCATGAGTCACTTATTTCTGAAGTGGATATGTTTTAAAAATGTGTCCAGAATATGTACAATTTAGACATAGGCCATTAGAATATATAAAAATAGTTTACGACTACAAGTCACTGTAGACTGACTTATCGTGCTTGTGTCCAGCATTGATGTATACAAGTCCTATAATAATAGGTGAAGTTAAGTATTGAGAATGTCAAAGGCTATTTAATTATTTATCAAAGTCAAACATGTGGTACCCGCACAGTCTCACCATCCGCACATGCACATTAAGAATGCGTCAAGAGCCCCATTACTTCGTAATTACTCTCGAAGGCTGGGCGAGGCCCTTTCAGATGCCAGACTCACATTTGTGACAGATAACCACACGCCACACATTCATGGGGCTCTGTCCGTGCCACCTGCCTGGTGTCCTCAATCCGGCGGCTCCCCTGATCACGCGCGACTGCGGTCAGGAGGCACGCGTGCTCTGCCCAAAGCCAGTGAGGCCCTCGCCAAGGGTTACGTGGCTGGCTTATCACTGGATATATTTTTAGCGGCTGAGAGGTAGGGATCCCAAAACCTCTCCCCGAGATAAAGGCCAGGCCAAAGTCCATGGGGCATGAGCACTGAGAGCAAACAGAGCTCTCCTGGGGCCAGGGAACCAGATAACACTCAGGCTCCATAGTGACACGGCCGGGCATGGCCCAGCATGAACCAGGCTACTTGCACCCCGGTGGCAGCCAGACCGGACAGCAGTTTCACATGTGCTTTTCTGGCATTCTAATGCTGATTCGGTTGAGAAAAACTGGGTTTAGTCTTCCTGTGGCCTCTGCTGGGCTTCATTTCGGTATATAGCCACCTCGTCGCTGTCAGCGTTTTGAAAGCTTCTGAGGATCAATATGATCCGGCTCTTTATTTTATGCACCAAAAAATACTCTGAAAAAAATACTTGTTTTCTTCTTTTTGTGTTTTTATTTGTAATTTAATTTGGATCGATTGGCTGTAGCCCACCAGGACTCATCTCATCTCTCTAATCTGACAGAAAGGCAGCCCAAGAAAGAGCATAATTTTAGTTTTGCAGCTCGGGTCACGAGACATGATAGGAGCATTAATATTCCTATTTTTTAAGGATGAGTACATGACACAAGAACTGTTTGAAACTTCTGGAACAATGGGTCTCCTCTGTCTTGCTTCTTATCTGTCTCTGGCCTTATCCAGGGCTGTCTCTGTTAGTGTAACCCCTCCAATACCCAGGAATCACACCCCCCTACTGCCCCACCCCCGGCAGCCCTCCCAACTCCTCTCAGTGGACCCCGTTATCAGGCACACTGACGTCAGGCCCCCGGAGCGGAATGCTGGAGACGGCCCTGATAGCAAGCTTTCTGCTGTGGCTTTTTGGTACCCCCACCCCCCCCACCGGGCTGCCTTGTTGCCGCCCCCCCCCCCCCCACCCGTGGGAGGTCATCACATGCAGTTTGGCAGGATGGGTGCCATCAAACATGGGTCTTGGCACACAGGAGCTGGTAAGGGACCTGATGCAAGATGAAAAAGTTTGGGACATGCCTTAAGCCCTTGCTAGTTAGACTTTGGGACACATCATAAACTCTCACTCTCCTATGACTGGGTCCTTTGGATGCATTATAGACAGGGATTGACATAACTAGTAGGCAAGTACGAATTCACCTTTAAAAGTGATACATGCGGAGATCGATTAATGTGACAGCAGGGAATTATAAATTAGTACATTTATGAAAGCAATAAGAAACCCACACTTCACTAATATAATGCTTATAAAAATTCCAGTAATATCATTAACCATTGAATCACTGAATCGAATGCACTGTACCATATATGTCATCTTTTTTCACAGCTGCAACACTATAAAAAACATTAATTTTGCTCTGACAGCGGCTGTTTACACAGACACAAATGCGTGCACTTGACCCTGAAAATGGCATAACTCACACTGAAAGTTGCAAATGGGGAAGAATACAACCCAGCACAGGAACGACAATAAGGCACGTGACAAAATACAGACGGAGGAATGAGGTGGATTGGACAAAAATATCTTCACTTTGCACATGGAAAGAATTCTTAAAGATTTAATAAAAAAAGAATTTAAAGCCCCAATACTACACTTGGGGTGGAACAAGCAATTATTCTAGTTTCCCCCTTCCAGCTGTTTGTATTAAAATAGTCATAGACAGCTGCATCATACGACAGGGAACTGGGTTCGAATTGGGCATCTGTAACATGGAAAATGCTACATTGCCAAACTGAGGATATTGAGATGGCTAGTTGGGGATATTCCATCCTGGATTTTATCAGCTGATTGGGTGTCTGTCCGCATGTGGGTGGAGCCAAATGAGCATCACCCGATGGAGACCGTGACCTGCGGAGCTGATGTGGAACCGGGGTGGCTGATGGGGGGAGCCCTCTCCCCCTCCCCCGCTGGCAGGCGCTCAACAGGGGCACATTCCAGCTGCTCCAGAATGAAGGGAAATTAGGGGGGAAATTATTTTTAAATAAAACTGCCACAGAATTAAATATGGAAGACTGATTGGTTCACTGTGCAAGGAAGTGCTGCATGGAGACACAGTTATCTTTGTTTTGCTCAGCCACTATTTGATAAGGGGAGATTTGTAACAGTCGCACATACATCAGCTCTGACCTTTCATAGCACAGGAGGGCCGCCGCAAACGAATGGCCTTGAGATCCAGCCCGGGAGAAGGAGTTTTGTCTTTGGGGCCCTTGCTTCCTGCGCTCTCCTTCTTTCTCTCCTTCTTTCTCTGCTGCTTACCTCCCTAAATTTTTGCTCCTGGCTGCTGTGGCCTTGGGTGCAAATAGTAAGCATGGAAAGGAGAGAGGGACAGTTTTCACCCGGTTCCACACTTTAATGCTCATATCAAGCATTAAAGATATAATTTCACTTTTAATCCTTATTATGAGATGCTACTGAGAGAGATCATATCACAGATGTGTCACCAGGCTCCTGGGTCATGGTATGTTTATTGAGCACTTATGTCCAGGGGCGGCATAAGACACGTCACCCTCAGATTTAATAGCGGCGACGCCCATGCTTATGTCACATTCTCTTGCATCCAAAAAACGTGGACAAAATACAAACAGGGTGATTTTACAATAAAAAATCAAATATCTAGTTGTTGGCCTGTGAATTATGTGCCATGAAATATCAAACCAATATTACAGAAAAACTTTATACAAGTCAGTCATATACTTTTTAAATAATCAGACATAATTAAGGACTTTTGCACTCATTGTCAAAAAAAAAAAAAAAAATGCAAATTTGGCACACTATACAATTTTTATACAATATACTATTTACTAAAAATCTTTTGTACTTTTGTTACTTTAGAAACTTTTCAGCCTAGTAATGTACTCCTCTTTAGCTACCAAAATGCAATGCAAACATTTTTTATATAATTACTACTGCATTCCACAGAACAAACGATGAGAAAAAGGTATGGAGGAACAAATAAATATATACGTTATGTGTGGACTATTGCTTGAAATGGGGAAATACGGGTGCCAATATTTCTCTTGTTATTCAGTACCAGCTAATGAGAGGTGTCAGTAGTCTAAAGCGAGTACTGGCCCATATTATATTTATTAATATTAACCCGTATGATTTTTTTTCAACACTGCAGGGAAACATTACTTTAAGAAACTTTAAGAATCTTGTTGGGTTTCTGTTGTGACTTTGATATAACTAGCTATAAATGCCAGTATGCCTAAATTACGAATGCCGAAGCAGCAACACCGATCAGATTCCTGCCCTCAGGATGTAAATTAGAGATAGAGATAAAATAATACTATTGATTTTTTTACATGATCGACACGTTATGTTCCGGTATCAGAAACCTAAGTTTAGCGCTGAGGTCTGAATCTTCAGAAAAATCACCACATATTTTACAAAGCGCATTTGGGGTACATATTCTCTGTTGGTATGCGAATATTTTATACGTGTCTTAATTAAACGCGTCTGGTTAAACACACGCATAACTTTATTTATAAAACGTTGCTAATTACGAGCGCACGTTTGACACGCGGTCATTTGTTTAGGCAGAAACTTCGCAGAGCCGCAACTCCCTCACCGCCAAGCCGAAACGCGCGTCCGTGTCCAGCCGGTTTCCGTGCACTCACTGCCCTTAAGTGAAATCCAGCGCAGCACACGAACGGCGATAAGCTCCCGCTTCATTCGTCTTTATAATTGACTTGGGGGCATTGCCCCTCATCGTCTGCAAAAATATATATATATATATATATATATAAAAAATAAAACAAAACTGGCACCCTACCAGTAAGAGGGCTGATATTAGTGATCGAGTTTGATGTGCCGGACGGAGGGGGTTCAGAAAAAAAACATTGGGGGAAAATGATTACAATCGGGAACTAGTCGGTTCCCACTATGTCTGCTGACTGGAAGAAACCTGGGGGGGGGTTCACTTTCACCTTTAACCCCCTTAATGAGTATTTGTCATGTGAGGGACAGTGTGCAAGAGGTGGTTTTCAACTTATCTCAGCTAATTCTGAAGTGCCTTCTATACAGCTAGCAGGAAATCTATAGCTTGGGGTGGGGGATCCATCATCTCTTATCATTGTAAGTAAACATGACACACTGGACAAAATGTATCATGCTCCACTCACTATCTTTTCTAATGCATATCTTTAATGATAAAGTATGGCTCTGCAAGACAAACATCAGTGCTTATAGACATTTAATCCTCCAGTCACATATGCATTCAAAAATAATGTACATTAATGACATGGATAATATATTACTAATTAATTAAAGGTATATTTAATTTTTTCATTAGGATTGTTATGTTTTCTTGTTTCAAGAGCTGTGGATTGTTCTGAGTGATGAGATCAAGTACACATGACCCCAAAAACACCCAACGATAATTTTTTTGACTCACATTTCCCACTGGACCCCACCTGCTGCATTGGTGATGTTCTCCTCAGCATCCCGGGGTCAGCCTGTGCCCCTTGACCTGTTACAACACTGATGATAAGGTGGGTAAACAGCCCACGCTGTTTGCTCTTCTCCGGTCACGTGACCAGCGCTCCCTGGCAGGGTGACCTGGATTCTGTTAGGTGGGGAATGGATGAGAGCTGTGTGGGCCAGCAAGGAGGGGTGGAATTTCTAGCTTTTCAGCCAGACTGAGGTGGAGCAAAGGCACAGGTGCTGCCGGGAGGATGCGCACAGCGACCGGTTCGCCCGGGAATTTCCTGTGTCCTCCTGTCCTCCCCTCAGCTGGCAGGCCTTGAAGTTCAGCTGAGGCGGGAGGATAACTGGAAGTCTAGGGGTGGTGTATGTATGTGTGTGTGAGTGTTGGGGGGGTTTCTAAATACCAAAGCTAAATATGATACTGCAGCCACATTAATTGCATAAACAATTTAGTGCTCTCTCTGTCCCTAGCGTGCATTTGGAAGTTTCACAAAACTTACCACACCCCTGCAGAAAGCCAGACCCTACCCCGGTCAGCAGCTTCGATGTGACCCTGACTTTTCATCCTTACATAACAGCATTAATGGCCACAGCAGATGTGGACCAAAATCTTTTTTCTTGCAGAAGGTCTCGTCTTCTGGACAAAGCTATTGGAACAGCATCGTTAGCGATGCCAACTACAGGCTCACATCATGCCAAAGGGCGCCTTTGCCAGCAGATTAAAGTAGAAAGTAAAATGGTTGCTTCATTTCTGACCTTTGACCTTCCCTAGCATTTTTTGGAGTGTTAAAGGGATTAGACAAAAGTTGCACGTCACTCTCTGATTATCAACAAAGCTGCTTCATCAGCATGAAAAAAGGCTGGAAAAAAGGCTGACCAAGGAAATGGGTTTGAACTGGGCTGTCATGTTAGAATGGCTCCAAGGGGATTTGTAATACACTTTAGTGCTAATTCTAGTACGGGTTGAGTACTTGTTGGTGTTTAAAATGTTGTCTTGTGATAAAATGATATCTGGCCAATCTTGCCCCATCCTCTTCTCTGGTCTGAGAAGGTTGCTTTCCAGCAGTGAGACCCTTGGCATTGTAGATTGAAGGGATGGAGTAAGTGGGGGAGGGACACTGGACCGAGCCCGATTTTGGCGGTGCTCCTGTTTATCTCCCTCACCAAGAGCCCCCCAGACCACCAGCGGAGGAGACATCCCTGAACTGGCCAAGATCTTTGCACCTCTGATGCCTCTCTTAGCCGCCAGTCTCCCCTCGTCAGGGACACCTCTGCTGGGGCAACCAGTGATGCCCGAATCTCACATAGAGCTCCTGTCAGCCATCCCTAGAACTCCGCTTATGTTGTCATCTCCAAGATGCTCTGTCAGTGGGGGGGGGATGAATTAACTGACCCGCTTGTCAGTTGAAGGCTTTATTTTGGCCTGAGCATGCTGCAAAGTAAAACAGCACATCAGGGTACAAAAAAAATGTTCATAGAAGTGACATTATTGTACAAATAATTTACTTCTTAAAGCCGTATACTTGTAGCATGAAGTAATATTCAGAAATATTCAGCCTGTAGGTAGTTTCGTGGGTCAACAGTAAATTTAAAGCTAAATTTAACTCAGGATTTTCTAACTGACACTGAGCTGTTGGTTGTGCAATTCAACTATTGTTGCACAGAAATATTAGCAAATGTGAATAACAAGCAGAATTTGCTTTAATGTTGTTTTCGATCGACTGGAGTGACGTACTTGATATTATCATTAATCTGCAGTCTAAGCTGCTGCATGTGATGTCTGTATGCAATTATTTTAAAGCTTTTCCGAGGCCATCGGGAGTACTCTACGCAGCGTGCTTATCTCCATCCACACAGACCTTGGTATTTAGCAAAATGATTCATTTAAAGATCGTGCGAAGCTTAAGATTCAGACGCCAAAGCCTCCTATGAGCCGTACATATCATTTCCTTCTAATTTTCCAAGTAATCATCAGAAAAAAATCCATAGTTTTATCACAATGGCTGCCAGAAGTGGTAAGCTTCAATGTCTTATCTGCCTATCACAAAAATAATACTTTTTCTATTAAATGAAATAAAGATGTTTCCAAACTAAAGGAAGGTGGATGCCACTAATCCTTTCCTTTGTCTTTCTGTCAAGCCTCACACTCTGCGCCAGCGAAGGTTTGTCCATCTGCGCAGCTTTGATCCCAAACTCTGCTGAATTCTTTCACTTATTGCTGGAAGAGTGTGAGCTTCACTTCACTTCAAAGAGTCTCACACGTACTTCCCACATTTCCTGAGCGGCGTCTGTGTGACTTCTTCCCGTTCTCTGGGGTCCCTGAGGCCGAGTCGGGCAGCACAGCCTCCTGAGGGTGGGGGTGGCTGCGAGGCCCTGCCGACGACTACAAGGGAAGAAGGGGATATGAAGGTATGGGAGACTGATAGGAGAGCGGAGAAAGGGCGTGGACAGGTCTGTGTTTCAGAAGAGAAAGTGAGATGATTACCAGAGCACTGTGGTCCTGCCAACACAAACCTTTCTCCCAGCAAACGTCTCTGAAATCCGGGATTCCTGTCTGACTGGAGGGGGGACATGCAGGCGCCACAGATATTCCTTAGACGGCTTATCTCCCTCAGTGATAATGCTGTCAAAATAACAGCCAAGATACAGAGTGGACAGGAACTGGTTAAAACTTTTGGTAGGCCAATTTCTCCACCTTTCACAAGCGGCAAGATCTAGGTTCCCAAAACAAATTTCATCTCACATACTTAGCACTCAGATTGCCCTCCCGTTTTATCTTTAATTTCCCACTGCCTGAGAACAATATTGCTATTTGCCGTATTCCCCTTAAATTTAAAGGGCTTTGATTGATGGGTTCAGTTTCCACTGGAAAATCCACGTGGTTGTGATACAGCACAATATAGACATTGGGAACTCCTGTTAATGCCTATGATATGGTATTGCCCTATATTTTCCCGTTATATAACTAAACTTTAACTCTCCGCAATATTCATATACTCGATGAATTTAGGGATGTGAAATGTCATTCTGGCTTCCTCGAGTCTTGTTCGTTTAGTTATGGAACAGGCCATGAATATCCCGTTATTTTCAATGGATTAACACCGAAGTATATTGCGCAAAATCAACAAAAAATTGTACACGAATTTTCTATATGTCACATGCGGTTAAGACACAATACAGGACAATAAACCTGCAATTGCAAAACAGTGGCAATTTCCTTTCCTTTTGCGCTGCATTTTAGGTACATTGCAAAAACCAAGGATCGATCATCCACAGGAAATTTTTCACGATGGTACTTCGCCATCTGTCGGAATATTTCGAAATAGTACAAAATAGAATTATTTCTTGGCAGAAGTTAATTAATTAATCATCTAGTACCCAGTAAACATGCATTTATTTATCAGGTATAAAACTTTTATCTCTAAGTTAAAAATATATCATTAGAATTAATATTATTACATGCGTTATGTGGGGCGGCATGGTGGTGCAGTGGTTAGCACTGTTGTCTCACACCTCTGGGACCGGGGTTCAAGTCTCCGCCTGGATCACATGTGTGCGGAGTTTGCGTGTTCTCCTCATATTATCGTGGGGTTTCCTCCGGGTACTCCGGTTTCCCCCCTCAGTCCAAAAACAAGCCTCGTGCCCATTGCTTCCGGGATAGGCTCCGGACCCCCCGCGACCCAGTAGGATAAACGGTTTGGAAAATGGATGGATGGACATGTGTTATGTATCAGTTTTTAAATGTTCATTGGGAAACTACGGATTTATCGTCACATCTAGGAATCACTATTTTTTAACATAAAGAATTGCTCGAAAATCGTTTTAGTAATTCGTCATCTGAATATATGAATAAAATGGGTCAGTTAAATATACCTTATTAAATCTTAGAAAATACATCAGCAACTGATATACGAGAATTTCTATATCCTTAAGCACTTTTGCAACATAGAATTTCGATACCATGGAAACACTCGTTGTTAGATTGAAACCATATAAAGCAGCTCTGCAACAGTTACTTTGTTATTTAATATTTTTGCAAAAATTATAGTTGTTAAAATATTAATTATTATTTTATTGTCGAAGAATCACCAATTATACTTTAAATGTTTAATTCCTTAAATTAAAATATAACAATAATTCCGCATATTGCATTTCCTGCGGAGAGGTATTTTCCACGTGCAGCTGCAGAATACCTTGCGTCAGCATACCTTGAGAACTATGATTAGTAGCTGACTGGTGAACGTTTGTACCAATCAAAAAAATGTAATTGTGGCTTTCATCCTGAGCAAGAATTTGATAATGTTGAAAATACCCCAGATTTAAATTTCTAAATGCAACTTATTAAATGTCCATTAGTCCACTAATTTGATGTATTTTAATTATAGCTTTATTAAATTTATGCAATTGCCTTCGTCAAAGTATGTGTGTAAATAAGTTATTTGAAAAATATCGATCTTGACGACAATAAGAAGTTAGAAGATGAATGAATAGAATTTTGCTATTGCACTCATTAATTAAAATTAGAACCTGTTATGTTGACATTTGGTACATTAGAAATTAGGCCGGGTAATTCGGTTGTTTTGAAATTATTGTAAACTACGTTCGTAGCATCGGAACAATACCTTCCAACAAATATTGCACTACAATACCTACTCCCCCTCGCCAACATGTGACAGGAAAGTATCTCCTCTATATCATAAAGTTAGGCGATATCTACTTTAAATTGCGCACATATTATCTCTTAGCTCATTTAGGTTTATGATTATTTATTTCCTACACAATATTATGTTTTCAGGATGTTCTGTTTGTGTCCTTCTTATATTTGTTTGCAGTATGTATACTGTTTCTGAAATGTGATTGATTTGCACTGTATGTTTGTATCTGTTCGCTTTATGTACCTTGCTACTGTATACAGAAGAATTTCCCCCTGGGATTCATAAGAGTAATTGATGAAGACGGGAACTGGCCCTTTAAGAGTGAAACGATGACGTCATGCACCATAGCTACTAAGCGGTATGCCCATGGTCCCGGTCTGTCCCGCTGGCCGTGTTTACGGACGGCATCGATCATCCAGGGGACGGCCACTCGGAAGATGCCCTCGCCGGGTCGTAGGGGATGCTGGACCGAGTGGTGCCAGGTCATCCTTTTCGGCGCATCGGTACTCGTTATTCTGGCTGAGAGAACCGCGAGTAAGTGATACAAAGCTGCAGAATTAAACCCGCCAGTACCCGCGCATGTAAAAATGAATAACGTAATGGTACTCCGGTGTTTTTTTTTTTTACTACGCATACACATCTCAGACACTTTTTATTTATGTGATTTATTAGTGCATTTTATTGGGTATAATTTATTTGGCCTTGACTGTTTGCATTTATTTATTGCAATCTGTGCAAAAGCGAAAAAATAATATGCCTCATGTATAAAGCATATACGTGCATATATTTTGAATGTGTATAATTACATCTATTGTTGCCTTTGCATCGTCATCTGATCCGTTACTCATGTATGTTTCGTGGCATGAGCGCCTTTTCAAAACGCCATTCCTGAATGGATGAAGGTGGGGGGGCGTTCCCTACAGCTCCGTATACTGGCACGCTGAGGGCGCTGAGAACAACACAGGCTCTGTTAACTGGGCCGGTGAAGTGAGCATGCGCAGTAACCGGCTCCGGGGTAATACTACACTACTTTACCATCAGTAATGAAAGACAGACCTAGTTTAAGACCGTCGATCAAAGGACTTTGCTTTTCTATCGTCGGATGTACTTTCCAGCACAAGTGTGGAGAGCGGAACCGCGTCTTTCCGATTATATGCTTACCTTGTAGTGTTCACATACTATACGACCATCAGGTTTAAGAATTAAGTAATGCACTAGTAAGCAAAAGCAACAGCACCTCCAAAGTTGGGGGGGGGGGTCGGATTCCTGCTACATTTATGTTTGTGCAGTCTGCATGTTCTCTCAGCAATGTATCAATAAGCAAATGTAGGCTGTTTGATTCACGGAATGTGCCATCCAATAGAACTAAAACAAGGAACATTACTTCAAGTCTTCATCTGCTCTCCATTCATTGGATAAAACCAAAACTATATTTCAATTCAGATAACTTCAGATAACATTCATAAAACATGTGAAAACCCTTAGAGCACTTGTAGACTACATTACTAGTAAAATAAACTCATTATATTACAGTGATGCAACATTTTTTGTACTAGAACATTGTAAACGGAAAGATTGTTCTGGATTTCAGAAAGTGCTTTTTTTAGCTTCTCATTATATGAGCATCGTTTATGACGGCTTAATTGTGTCTCTTTATTAACTAGTTGCCTACTGTTTGGTGTACTACCTGTGGTTTGGGCACACACTCTGGGCAGCACTGACCCTGACCTTGGCCTTGCCGGGGTCCATCGTGCAGGTGCTCAGCTTCCTGTGGTACTATGCGGACGGTGAACACCGCAGGTGTCTCCTGGCCCTCGTCCACCTGTTGCACTTGGGCATCTACAAAAGGTTGGCATACAGTGGCACCATTGTCACCGTTTTATAACATTTCCTCGGCAGTGAGGACAGGTGCAGTCTATAATTTCATCATTTTCACTGATATTATTAAATGTACAGATACAGAAAAAAATTTTGAACAACATTATTGTTAGAAAACTCTTGTTGGTCTTATTTTGTTGCCTAGGAGATATTTCACTTGCTTTTGAACAAGTGAGGTGTTATACTGTTGAGAGAGCCAGGTCTGGGAGTGATTGCTGGGTTCATGTAGTTTCTAAAGAGAGGAGGAAGAGTGGTGTAAGGCTACTTTTCTGCTGTTAGTGGGGCAAGTCACAGAAACTGCTAGTTGCACGAGACATGTGATAATTGCTGCCGCCCTCTGCTGGCAGATTTGGGGACTGCATGTCATCAGTATGGCACATGCAGAGGTCAACAGGCAAGCTGGGAGCTGCAGTGATGCAACAGGCTGACGTTTCTGCACTCCGCCTGCTGGAGGCGCTGTTGTTCACCCTGCCGCAGACCCTTCTGCATACGTACATCCTTGTCACCTCTGACGTTGGCCTGCTCTCACCAGGTAAGGGATGGAACTGGGCTTTCCCTTCATTTGTTAATCTTATGATATCTGCAGTTAAGAGATTTGCTTTTATTTGTTGCCTTTCCATGCAAAAGAAGATGAGATGAATTTCTCTGAAACAGCCATGTTAAGCTTTGGCTTATAGGGCTGACTCAGCTTGCAAACATAATCACAGTTTTTAATTAAGCTCTGTGACCAGAGTAGCCCCCAACTGAAGGCATTTAATTTTTTTTATCAGCTGCAGATATGAAAACAGGGTCAGCCAGTCCTTGGAGCAATTGAGGGTTAAGATTCCAGCTCAGGGCCCAAGAGTGAAACCGCTCAGGGAACTTTAGGATCTGAATTGGTGTCCTTCCCCTTATGGGCCCTGTAAGAGGCCTAGCCCGCTGAGGCACACGCTGTCCCCGGAACATCTTTATGGGAATGTGTCCTTCCCCTTATGGGCCCTGTAAGAGGCCTAGCCCGTTAGGCCACACTCTGTCCCGGG